>JAEIHY010019866.1:0-10049 GCA_018904565.1 Drosophila tsacasi
CGACATCATCGCATTCTTGCGATCGATTGAACTGCTCGAGGAGCTATAGCTCAGACACTAAGACGAGGACACAATAGACCCTAGTGGTCGCAGTGCACTAACCTCTTTGAAATATTATTATTATTACGAACACGTACTTTCCTCGAAGCTCGAAGCTAGATCTTACTTACCACTTGACACACTGCCAGATGCCCGTCTTGTCCCGCTGCAGGGCCGTGTCGCAGAGATAGCTCATGATCGGCTCCAGGCTCGGCTCGTCCGCGTTCTCCACGCGCAGCATCTCCAGCCAGTAGACGCTCAGCAGGTAGGTGCACTGGGCAAAGGTCAGCTTGTTGATGGCCGTGGCCACATTGTCCGTGGAGTGCTCGAGCAGCACGAGAATCTGGCTGCGCAGCTCGTTCACCGAATCGCTCTTGATGGCCAGCGTGTAGTTCAGCTCCCGCATGTCCGACTTGTGGGCGGTCTGCGAGATGAGAAGCGGCGACTTGGCCGCTATTTGCTGAACGCCCTGATACCAATCCGCGGGCCACAGGCGGGCATTGGTGAAGCCCATGACGACGCAGTAGGCCCAGAAGTCCTTGAAGAGCTTGTGCAGCCGTTGGCGGGGATTCTTGATCGGCGGAAGGCGGCGCACCAGTACCGCAATCACCGGTATTAGCATGCCCAGATTACCGGCCCGCGAGCTGGCCTTCTGGGCGCCCGGCGTATTGTCGTAGCTGCGCTCGCCATCCAATCCGATTTGCACAAATAGCTCCAGCAGCTTGCCCAGCAGCTCCAGCATCTCGGCATCGCCCTGTATGTTGGCCGCAATGTTGCCCAGAGCATTCACCACCGCATCGGAGACGTGGTGGAACTGCTTGCGGTGCTCCGGGTCCGAGGTGTACGCCAGCGAGGCCGATTGCACGGTCACGCGGGAGAACATCTTCATGATCTCGTCGAAGACATGCGTCTCGCACTGCGAGATGATCATGCAGCCCAGCTGGTCGACAATCAGGGCGTTCTGCTCCGACGGCACCTTGCAGAAGCGCTGGATGAAGAACTGCAGGATGTTCTGTGTCGTCTTCGAGGTGTCCTTCAGCGCCACAGCCACATGGCCCAGCATCACGATGATGTTCAGGCTCACCAGGTTCGATTCACTAAACGGGGGGGTAGGGTTTCAGTAAAGTTGAGTTGGAAATTATCGAAATATAAGGTTAAGTAAAAAGTTCGTTCGGTTTTTTAGTAATTTTTCTAATGATGATAACTTTGTGTACATTCGTCGTCCGATTTAAGTGAAATATGCACCGTTTTCGGTTCGTAAACTTGTTGCCAACGAGATGCCAACTTCTCAACACTTTAGCCTTCTCGTTGAAGGCTGCCTTCCTATTGGCAAAAAAACTAGGAGAGCCAAGTTTCACAGGATACTCTTTAGGCCAACTTCTCACCATTAAGCGCGTTCGCCAGGGACAGAAAAAGATGGTAATCACATGGTGCCAGGTCCGCAGTGCAAGGACCTCCCATCCGAGCTCCCGGAGCTTCTAACGCGTCACCAAAGTTGTGTGTGGCCTGACGTTGTCCTGATGGACCACATTTCGGCCTCTATTGATCAAAGATCGCCTCTTTTTTATGAGTGTTACCCTTAAGCGGTCCAGTTGTTGGCAGTAGAGCGCCGAATTGTGCGTTTGGCCATAAAGGAGAAGATGATTCCTTGGCAATCCCACCAAACACACAATAAATATCTTCCTCGTCCTGATCCAGGCTTGGCCACCGTCTGGGCTGCTTCGCAGCTTGTTGACCACGAATGTTTGCTCTTGATGTTGTTGCTTGATGTTGATTTTTCATCGGCAGTCACAATCGGCTTTAGAAACGTGTCGATTTTGTTGCGTTTCAGCATCGATTAGCAGATGGAAATTCGGCCCATCATGTTTTTAGTGTTAGTTTGTGTGGCACCCAAAACATAGAGCTTTTTTTTTATATATATATAAAAATAGTCCAAACTGTTTTCTGGCTTATCTTTGGTTCCTCAGCAATTAAATAGGTGCGCAATTTTCGATTTGTTTCCACTATTTCCATGATTTTATCGCAATTTTCGACGACAGGTCTCCCGACGCATGTTGCATCTTTGACATCGAAATTACCGGAACGGAACGAAACTAGCAAACCACTTTTTCTGCTACACCTTTAGTTTACTAAATTAATTTTTTCAGCCGCTTTGGCTGCTTTTTCGCTTTGATCGAGGAAAAATTGTAAAATACAGTGAATTTTCTCTTTTCTGGTGGCCATCTTTGATGAGCGCTCACAAAGTACTGAGACAATCAATCGAAAAACTGTCAAAGACAAATTTTTAGTGCAAAAAAACACCTTTCCAGAGCCATATAGTACGACATAATGCGCTACGTAAGACCAGAACAATGGACCAAAACGCCAAACGAACGAACTTTTTACTTTACCTTAAATTTACGGAAGCAGAACTCTCTCTCTCACCTCTCCGATTTCTCGGCCGTGAACAGGCGATTGGACACATTGGCCACCAGCGCCGGCACACAGAACTGGTCCAGGGTGTGAGCCGCTCTCAGGGCAATCGACAAATTCTCGATGGCCGCATCTCGCAGGGCCTCGAAGGCGGCATGGCCACTCCGACCAGTGCCGCCGGTGGTGGTGTTCGGCGCCTTCCCGGCGGCATTATCACCAAAGATATCGACGACTGCCCGCGAATCCGAATGCTGTACCACAATCTTGAACGGCGTCAGCTCCTTCTCCTTCTTCTGCTGGGCCAGCGTCTGCATGGCGTGGGCATGGAGCTTGCCCAGAATGGGGCTGGGATCGACGAGGAAGTCGCGCAGATAGGATATCGAGGTGCCGGCTATATTGGGGAACTTCTGGGCCAGCTTGCCCAGCCCCTCGAGGCAGACCATCAGCAGCGGCATGTGGTCCATCACGATCTTGTGGCTGAGCACCAGGTTGAGCTTCTGGGACAGCCTTCCGCACAGCTTGTCCGCCTCTGGTTTGGGGGAAGCACAGGAAGAGTAAAGGGAGTAAAGGCGAGCAGTTAATATTTTACATTTGCAATATTTCATTTTCGTTTTCATTTTCGATTTGCAAACAAAGGGAACGAGGAACCAATAATTAGAATTAATCTGGGATGCGCAGGAGGTGGATCATCGTGTTGCAACATGCAGCGAACAGAGGCCAGGCAAAGTATTAACAATAATAATAAGAATAATAATAATACAAAACCACAAAACCAAAGGGAAAACATTAGGGTTTAAGAAGGCGAGAGAGCTGGAGAGAGTTCATGGCATTTTTAAATGGTAATTTCATTAATTTGCATGATATTTTCCAATAAAAACAAATATGGTTCTCCCTCCCATTCCGCTGTTCTTAAACATTCAGTTTTGTGGCTTTAATAGGATATAGAAAATATAGAAAAATCGAAACTAGGACAATAACTCTTGCTTCTCTTGACCTTTCTTCAATAAAAATTGCAAGCCATTCTGCAGGGATGGCACATTATAGTCGACGTCAACTGAACAATATTCCGGGTTCCGGCCACCAAAAAACACAAAATTACAAACAAAAAAAACTATAAGAAACTAAAAGGAAATTAAAGGCAATTAACTCAAAAATTATTTGACCAAAAAGAGAGAGATGGATAGAGAGAGAGAGGTAGAAAAAGAGAGAGAGAGAGTGAGAGAGAGGGTTTGAAGTTCCACTAACTTTTTAAAAGGAACATATGTACATAGTAGAATTATAATTATAATTAATAATCCCATAATTACTATGGGAACATATATTTAATTTACTCAAATAATATAATAAATTGGCTTTATAATTCTATATTCTTGATCAGCATTAACAGCCGAGTTAATCTAGCCATGTCCGTCGATCCTTTTCTATGCTAACTAGTAAAAGGGACATTTTTCATATAAAATAATCAAAGCTTTCGATATACAAATTTGTACGGAAAATCGATTTTAAATCGATAAAAACTATGTTCTTAGGGTTTTAATGAGTTTGAGAGCTTTGGATCGATATTTAATTGATTGATGATCAGTTTTTAAGTAAGTTAAGCCCATTTATATTTTGAAAATTATTTTTTTTTTAATTTAATTAAATTGATAAAAATATACACAACTTTCAGTTCCACGAAAAGCTGCTCCTTGTGTGCCGTGGATCGATCTTTTTAGTTTTAGTTTTAAGTAATAGTACCAGTAAGTTAGTAATTTAAGAACACTTATGTATATTCCAAAAGTAATTTAAAAAATTTGCTTTTCGATTTTAAAACCATAAATGGGCTATTCTCTGGAAAGTAAAACCGCGGCAAAAACCACAAAAAATGCTTTAACTGGGGCTTAGTTTGAATGCGCACAAATGTCGCGTGCGACATCAGAGAATTGCCCATATATATAAAATGTAGTTTTAATCTAAGCTCTGGATCAGTTACCAAGTAAGTAAGTAATTAACTCGGAAAATAATGAATAATTCATAAGGATAAAGCAACTTTCACAGATACATAACATATTCCTCTTCCCACAAGCTCTTAATAGCTCCCCTGTTCTCTCTCTATCTCTTTAGCTCGCCTTTGCAATAATTCACACATATATAAATATTTTTTAGAGCTGCTTTTTGACATTTTGTATTATTGCTTTTCGCTTTTTGCTTCTTGCATTATTGCCATTTGGTTATAGCGCTGAGCTGGAATTCAAAGATCTGTGATCTCTGCGAGCACTTTGAGGCTCTTCGCTTACCCGTTTCGTCGCGAATGGCCCAGACCAGGAGGTCCACGCAGGCCGCGTTCGCCATGACATTGACCTTGTACTTGTTGACCACCGCAATGCCGTTCTCCTCGCGCCGCTCCCGCTCCTGGTCCTGCTGCTTGTTCTGCAGCTCCGTCTGCCCGTTGAGGAACAGCCGCTTGACGAACTCCTGCACGTCCTTGGTGAACGGCGTCGGCAGGTCGACCTGATGCTGCAGCAGCTCGCGCAGCAGGGTGACCAGCACCAGGTTGAGGGTCTCCGAGAAGCTCTTGTAGCAGTAGCCCTTGATCTGGTGCAGCGAGAAGATGTCGCTGGCCTGCTCGTCCAGGTGCTCCAGCGTGTCCTTGGTGAGCAGTTTCTTGGCCACCGCGAATATGGTCTGCAGGTGCTGGATGGGAAACGGGGGCACGCGGTACAGGGGCCGCGGACCGGCCTTCGTGGGCGACTCGCAGACCCGCATATTGGGGAACTGATTGAAGCTGGAGCCGTAGCGCGTGAAGAAATGCGTCCGCGGATCGTACGGCACCGAGAAGTAGCTGTGCAGCGACGGCTTGTGCTTGCCCGCGGTGTACCGATGCCGGGCATCGTCGTGGTGGTGCCCACCATGGCTCTGGGCCTGCGCCTGCGCCAGGCTGCCGGACATCGAGCGCGGAATAATGGGTCGGAATTGATGTGTGGCCGCCAGGCGTTCGCTGCTGCTGAAGGAGCCGCCGCAGGTGCCGCTGGCACTGCTGCTGGAGCCGCCACCGCTGCCGTCGCGACCCCAGCCGCGCTGGATGGGCAGCAGTTCGGGCGGAAAGATGCGACACAGCAGCGGCGGATCGTTGCTCGCGTAGCGACCCATCGATCGCGCCAAGCCAAAGAGCAGCGGCACTGTCGCCTTGCACAATATAATCGGTGGCGGCGCCGAACTGCTGTCCCTGCTGGATTTTACGATGTTGGCCAGGGCCCCGAGGGTCTCCACCTGGTTGAGAATGATCTCCTCGCGGGAATCGGGGCACTTGGCGGCGATGTCCGAGAGCAGGGTGTTCAGGCAGAAGCTGAATTTCTCCGCCGAGGGAATGCGAACGCCTGTTGGGGAATAAATGGATATGAAAATTTATATTTAATGTATTTATCTCGAGTTTATAATTATTTATGTTTATAGTTATTAATAATCTTATTTTTTAGCATTCAATTAAGTTCAATAAGCTGTTTCGGTATGAGATTTTGAGTTTTTTTTGGGTTAAATTCACAGAATCCCTACAAAAGTTCCCTATTTCGAGTCAAAAATTAACCTTAAATATTTATCAAGCTTATTTTATAGATTAAGGCACACAATTCTTACAAAGTTCTCTATTTTAAGTGTAAAAATAAACCTAAACTATTTCCCAATCTTCTTTTATAGATTAATTCACACAATTTTTTAAAAAGTCCCCTATAACGAATCAAAAATAACTCCACAATATATCAAAATCCCCTTTTATAGACTCCCTGCCAAAGTGACAGCTTACAGACAACCTTTCCCTTTTAAAAACTAAAAAATATATGTTTAAAAACGTACGCTCGACTTTGCTGCTTCGAGCATCATCAATCCATACAGCTTTTGGCAAACATTTGGCCAAACGCAGCAAGTAGGGCACGATCTGGGCCTCGTGCTGGCAGCCACCTTCCAGGAAGTAAATGCCCAAAGCGATCACCGCATCCTGGGCCCGGGTGTCCAAGCAAAAAACACCGGCCGCATTCTCCTGCGGGCAATATCGGAAGAGGGTCTGAACCTGCAAGCAAAAGAAGATTAGAGTGGAATTCAAATTGTAAACGTAATTGTAATCGTAGAGTAAGTAATGATGGGTACATATTTATCCCTTAATTTGGCGCTTTCCCTGGTTTATCTCTGTTTTAAGCATATAAATAGTGTTAAATAGTTGTTAAAACCAATTCAAAGTTGGCTTATTTTTAAAACTTTTGGAGGCCGCGATAATTAACTTTCGATCATTAACTTTCGATAACTCACACAGGCCACAAAGATAACATCTTGAACAGAAAACCTAAAACAGCATATTGGGCTTCTAAGTGGCTACATCATCATCACTAGCCAGCCCCACACCGTCACCGTATCTCTGGGCTGGTGGCCCCCACACACGCATGTCTGTTTTTCTTTTTTTTTTATGGTCGCCCCCCGTTCAAGGTCGTGCGAAAAAGTCGATGATTGCCACGGCTGGCACTTCCGCTAAATGCAGGGCCGCCGCTGGTGGGTGGGATCATACCTTCTCCCAGGGCGTCGGCTGGATGCCGGCCAGGACGCGGGCCAGGCACAGAACCGTACGCTGGTACGTGTATTTATCCGAGGCGGTCATCGTCATTGCTGTTCCCGCTCTCCTCGCTCCTCCGCTTCACCAGCACCTCCTCTGCACAGCTCTGCTCCGGCGTCTCCGGTTGTTGTTCCTCGCCCTTCGTTTGTCGTTCGGTGTTCGCCTGTGCGTGTAATTTGTGTGTCCAAATGATCTCGCTAGGCGTTCGTCATAATCGTTATTTCGTTTCTATTAGTTTTTATTTGTCTATTTTGTTGTCGGCCAGTGTGACCGTTTGGTAGAGCTGGGAAACTATCGATGGTACTATCGAGGTATCGAATATTTACTTTTCTGAGCCACTATCGATGGTTTTTGTCGCTATCGATGGTGCTTGCTAAAACTAAAAAGGTAGACGCAATTGATGACCTTCGACTAACTATTAGGAGAGGCATAAATAACATTTTCCTTATTTCATCATAATAATTTTAATATAAAACAAATAGTACCAACATTTTAATGTATGCCCGCAACATCTACGGAGTCTCAGCGTAAGGCTGGAACAAGGCTGGATAATAATAATAAGTAACCGAAGGGTTGCCCTTAAAGCGAAGATTGATGACATACAGTTATTTTTGCAAATAAATGGATGGGTTGAATAATTTGTTTCCTTTATTTTCTTAGTCAAAACATTTGACTTTAATTTAGTTCCTTCTGTTATTTAAATGTTAACATGAAATTAGTTATAGATTTCAATTTTAAATATAGTTTGTATCTAAATTATAAATTGTAAATACATAAACTTACGATGAAAAGCTAAATAATTGTACAAACTTAAGCTGTACTCGATTTTTGTTCAATTTGTGTAGTAATAATAAGGTAAAAATAATTTCAAAAAATAATTTTGTTAAAGGCCAGGCTTATAAACATGAATAAATTTAAAGTGTGATTAAGAATTATATAATATCAACGGCTCAAATAATTGTTGTTTAATATATTTAAAATCAAAATCGGAACTCTTTTGCTTTTGAAATATTTCTAAAATAATTTTCTGTTATAGAATTTATTAGAAACTAGATTGTTTTTTACAGTAGGTTATTATATTATATATATTATATTTTACGAAATATTTCCAATTTCCTAATTTTACATTTTACGGAAAACTTAATTTGTATGTTTTTAATGCTAACAGTAGGAAACCCTCTTTTTAATTTGCGGTTAACGTTAACTTTAACTTTGGCAAAGAGAAAAGAAATTAAAACCTCAAACTGGAAAGAGTTTCTTAATGTGTTGCTTAATTTTCTCGAATCAATAAACTAAAATAATGCTTTTAATTAACTTACAAAGAGTTAACAGGACTTTTAGAAAGATAGTCTTACTAGCTAAAATTCTCTAACCCTTTAAATAACTTTTACTTACCTTCGAAATCTAGTGGCATTTACCTTCTTAATCTTTAACCTATTTCATCCATTAGAAAATCTACGATATTCATATAACAGAATAAATAAAAAATACAAAAATGGTGCGCAGACAATATTGGATAAAGTTCTTCGTAACAGTGGCGCTCATCGCGTTTCCCATAACTGTCATGGTATTCACTGCCGGCTTCAAGCACGAGGATATCAAATTTAAGACAATGCTCGCCTGCATGCTGACGGTGCTGCTGTTTCAGTACTTGCTCGGGGATCCGATCCGGTTCCTCATCCATTCGATCGACAAGGCAACCTGGCCGCCGCGCATCTATATTCCGCCGCGGCTAAAGAAGCCCGACACCATCAACCGGGTGGAGTTCCTTAAGGAGCGGCTGCTCAGCAAGCGCCGGAATCTGGTCATATCCTCGCGGTACCGCAACTGGGAACTAAATGAGAAGTACAAGCTGATCGCCCAGGATTTGTTCATCTACGGCCCGTACTTTCTCTGCCTGATGATCATGGTGCTGATGACCCGGGACGTGACGCAGTACCACAATACGCGTGCCATCCGGACCCTCCTGTGGTACAATCACACCGACTACTATGGCCTGAAGGAGGTGTACTTTCTCAACCAACTGCCAGACTTTATCGAGTCCACGCTGATCATTGCGTTCAATGCCAACACGAAAGATAACCTCGTCCCGGGCTGGGTGCACGCGGAGCAGACGGTGATGCTGGGCGTGATTAGGTTGCGACAGTTGCGCTTGGAAGACCCCAACCACGGCTGGAGCGAGCCCACGTTCTCTGAGATTAACTATTTGCCCAACTGGCAGCTGCCCTATCGCCAGTTCCACTATGCGGAGAAATATTGGCGCACCTACGAGCCCTGGATTCCCCTAAAGGTCAGCTACGAGCTTCTCGAGCGCGTCATCATGGAATTTAGGCATGTGGGCTACCTGCACAGATATCCGGAGCGTCTCGGCTATGTGAGTCTGCTGGCCAGGAGTGTGCCCAACAACATGAAGGTGGGTATCCTTATTAAAGCCTTGCAGGGTATTCTAAGTTTAGTCAGAAGATTGCAAGGCAGTGAAGTAAAATTGTTTCGATATTTTAAAGATATGGGTAACTCCCCAGAAGGTACAACCGCAGCAAAAACCACAAAAAATGCTCTAAAATTCATATTTTTAACATAGTAACATAAGAAAATGTTCCAATGGATCAAATTTCGAAATATTCGAATGCAAACTCGAGCAGCTCGCGATTTTTCATCATTTTTATGAAAAACACCATAACAATCATGTTGTGTTTTGATAAAAATCTCCAAATCAGAGGAACTATGCTGTGACTTTTGCTTTCTATCATCACTGGGAGATGGCAAAGAGTCAAAAGAGACCACATTTATGCTTCTCTGATTTACTTAAATAGTAAAAAACATCACGAAAAGTACGATGGAAGAAAGTGTCCCGTGGACAGTGATTAAAATTCAATTAAAAAAAAACTACTTAATATTTTTAAGTTAACTCAAATACATTATTAAGTTGAATTGATATATAATACATTAAAATTAGTTGAACTAAAATCCTTCATCAAGTTTCGCTGAAATCAGTGCTTGAACTGGTTTGCGAAAAAGTGAC
>JAEIHY010019869.1:0-11642 GCA_018904565.1 Drosophila tsacasi
TTTGTTAACAAATTCGTTGTATTTAACAATTCTTTGGTACGAGTATATGTCATTGGCTGCTCTCTCTCTTTCTCTGACTTCCTAACTGAATCTACAGCAGGAACTTCTGGCCGCCCATCAGGACGAGCGTCACGATCAAGGAGACGGATGCCGTGAGTCCCGCAGCTCCTGATCGGTCCTCGGGCATTTCCACCAGCACCACAGCCCGGTTGTTCTCACTCTGCAGCTCCCGGAAATTGTTGTGCAGCTGCTTGCCCTCCTCGTACTCGATCTCCTTGAACTCATTCACCTGGTCCAGGGTCACCGGGAATGTCTCCGTCAGCACAATCCAGGTGACGGCCTCGGCGCAGGTGGGTGTGGTCAGGGAGCCGGCGTAGGTGAAGTAGCTCTCCACACTGGGCATCAGGTCGTCCACCGCCAGGGAGTCAGCCACCAGAGCGGCCTTATTCATGCTGTCGTAGGACTTCACCGCTCCCAGGCGTTTTATAATGCTCCCAATGGCCTCGTTCCTTGTGTTGGACACGTGGTAGAGAACTCCGATCACCACGATGCCATCCTTGAAGTTGGCAGCCATCGTCATATTGGGGTAGATCGTGTTCCTGTGGACAATGTGCACCTCCAGAGGATAGCGAATGTCGTTGATGGTGTGCTCCGACCACCAGTGCATGTGGATCTGCTCCACCACGTAGTCATGGAGCAGGGCGCCGCCACTCAGGGTCAACTCGTGATCGAAGCCAGACAGTTGAACTGGACAGGAAAATAAATACATTACTTTCGGGATTAAGATGGATCTTTGGAATATTTGGGAAACTCACTTGAATGCCCGTTGTTGACCATTTTTAAATTTTTCTGGTGCTCATCGTAGTTCTCGAACTTCAGGGGATCGAATTCACCCTTTAGAGACCCCTTGACATGCAGATTTATGGGGCTTTGCTTCTTGCCACTATCGCAAAGACCGCCCCATTTGGAAAAAGCTGAAAAATATAAACATCAATCATTAAATAAAGTCAAAATAAGTCAGCAATGTAGGAATTTTAAGTGTATTTTCAACCTCTTCTGGCTCAATTAATTTGAATCCTTTTTAATTCTTATTTCTAATTGAATGCCCATCCATCATAATTATATTAGATATAGTTTATATGAACAATTGATATTTTTACAAATTTTTAAACTAAAACATAAGTTGCACTTTTATCCAAATGAAACTTTGCATATTACATTTTTATCTTCTTTATATATTTTTAGTATTAATTTCATATAAATATTTTTTATCAAAATTTCTACTCAAAGACTCCGATAAAAAAAAAATTTTATATTTATTCTTCCCCATTTTCTTTAATTAATTGTTAATAATTCCTAATTTCTGCACAAGCAAATTTTTTATTTGAAATTAAACGATCATAAATCAAACTTTATATAATTGAAAACAATTTTGATGGTCAATTAAGAACTCTATGCCGAAGTTCGCTCTATTCGCGGAATTTCAACTGTCCAAATTTATCATTATTCATGTTCAATTTGCATACACAACAATTTGGACCAATTTAGCTAAGCGTTGCCCTGTGTCCGACCCAAGTCCGGAGCGTGCTCGCCGCTCAGAGACGGACGGATGGATATATCCAAATCCGACATGACCCACTCCCGGCAACAATAGAGGCGTTGATTAACTAATTTTAGCAAATAAACTCGAATTGGCTCTACTTACGCTCATCCTGGTTGTTGTCCAAGTCCGGGTAGCCCCACTCGTTGGCCCAGCCGAGCGCCAGGGAGCAGCAGGCTGAAATGGTGACAGATAAGTATCAAGTATACGCCATGTGGGACTGTTTAATGTGATGGTGATTTAAATAAAACTATAAAGCGTGTGTAAACTTCAACTTGACACAGAAAATTGCACACTCAGGGACACCACAGACACACACACACGCGGACGCATTACATACCAAAAACTGCAGTTGATGGCGGGGCCATAAAATCAGAAAATGGTGAGGGAAGGGGGGACCACTCTGACAGAGGGTCAATCTACACAAATTTTTGGCAGCGTCAACAACAGTCGCCAGCACCTTGCACTTGACTTGGCTAAAAATAACCATGAAATTTATGATTTCCACCCAGATATATGTACGTATCAGCGCGTATAAGTGCGGCATACATAAATGTTTCATTAACCCGCACAGAAATCGGACTGATCATATTTACTGGACTTTCTCTCGCTCTTACCCCTCCCTCAGATAACTTGGCTAAAAGCCTTTTGACATCTGCACATCAAAATATCAACTAAATTTGAATTTTATGCCTGCTGCTTTTTGCTCAGCAGATTTTTACGATCCATTTTGGTATTTAAAAAACACTGAACCACCGACATAACTCGCCACTGACCACTAGGTCGGGTGTTTATTAAGCCATTCTGCAACATTAATAGGTTAATAAAAAAGTCCGCAAACAAGTGTGATTATTTATGCTCGGTCCTTAATCTTTGGAATTTATTTATGCTTTCGTTTCGGCATTTTTGCAAGCGACAAATGACGACAACAGCTGGTGTACTAAATATAAGTAGAAATACTATATAAGCAATATCTATCTAATATATAGTGCTTTTGCCGGGGGAACGTGTGCTCCTATTTATAATCTTCGGCCGCCCTGTGACGTAACAGATTTAGGAGGGAACAGCCTCTGAGTTATGGCATTAGTTGATTAGACAAAATGTTTCAATTTATTTTGTAGCATTATACATTAATGGGTATATAATAATTCACTTAGTATTCCCCAGTACTATATCGGTTTTTATTAAATCTTGGCGCACTTGTGCTAGCTTTTCATTAAGAAACGATCACAAGATCGTAAGTGCTTTTCAGATTTACTTATAATTGATTAGATAATGATGTTTCCGTCAGAGACCAAATTAAAGGAAATACTCCATCGCAATTCGATCTCTTTCTCCTGAAAATATATTATTTTTTCCAACGGAAACATGCAACAAATGTCGGGCAACCATTTAAAGTGCAATTAACTTGGCACATGCAAAGTCTGGACAATTAATTTTGAGTGCCGCCCAGAGCTTTGATAGCTGATAATGTCGGAATGAATTCTGTAATTCGAGGGAACCCCTCTGGGGTGTAAAAGCTAACAAAACTGGCAATTGCCACTGGAAAGATAATCATGTGAAAAATCTCGCAAAATAAACAGATGCAAAAATGCACTTGGCTGCCGTCAAAGTGAGTATTTTTGCATTTTATTCCCGCTCTTGAGATGCAAATGGAATTTTCTGCACTGTGTTTAGCGATGTTCCACTTGTCAAAGTGAATTTCTGGCATTGGTTGGACTTGTTTCGCTTTAAATCATTTTGGCCATGTCAGCGGAATAGAATCGGAATGATTTCGCTGGCTCAGCAGAGGCGATAAAGACGACAACGATTGTCGTCTGGTTTTTTGTCAAATCACGGCGGTATTGGATCCCCCGTCGTTCTTTCAGACTTTTAGAGCACTCAGTGATTTTCCAGTCTGCAAAACTTTATTTACATTTTACTGAGCGCAATAATCAAAGATATCTCCCACCGATAAACGATTTCGGGAGTGCGCACGATTTAATGTCCCCCCTTATTGTCTCAACATTTTTTTGGGGGCGTGTTGGAGCCTCTGATAAGCTGCGGTGTCCCATAAACACACCTGGTCATGTGAATGGAGCCAATGAAAGTTCATTGGCATTATCAATCGCTTGAATAAATATGCAGTAATATATTTTTCTATTGAAAGCGTAAATGTTTATAAAATAAACAATGACAGAATTGATTATTTAACGATTATGAATTATAAATATAGGGGATGCGAATCATAAAAGAAACAAATGACCTAGTTTTAGGTAACTCTTTAGGGGTTTTAAAACCCCTAGGGATTAATTTAGCAATGTTGAATATGTAAAATTGTTCGATTTCGAAGGATTGGAAGGGTTCTAAAATGTTTTATGAGGAATTATTATATATTATTATATTATATTCATAATAAATATATAATACCCCGCCTAATTGGAATTTCTCTCTAAAAAACGTGCCTGATTCAGAAACCTCTTCTCCCATGTAATTTATCTAATCTGTTGACAGGTGACTGTAGAACATAATTCACTTAATCAGACCGAAAGCCGCCCAGACTTTGGTTTTTTCTTAATTGCCTCAACATTCTGACGTTTGTCTGTTATGGTCACCATAAAGGAGGGGATTGCTTTACAGCCTGGGATTGCATTGCAAATCGATTGGTCGGGGCAGTGGGTTAAAAACTTTCCATCACAGGCTAATCGAGTTTATGGACTTTGGAGCAGCGATGCTAACTGAGGAGTGCAAATGGAGGTTGATAAACGCGTTGAAAGCAAACTGAAGAGGATGAGGAGGAGATAGTACGAGGCCAGGCAGATAGCAGGTCTCTTGGTAAACAAAAGGCAACCCGCTGCAATATATAAATAGGAAGTGCGATATGCAATTTCACTTTCGCTGGTCAACAAGTGGAGCCAAACTGCAAATACAGACCAGACGGGGAGCTCAACGCTCCAGTGGATCGGCTGCCGATGAATGGAGACTGCAAAAAGAGGTGCGTACTGTCCACCAATTGCTTGTTCCAACAGCTATCTGTAAGAGTTTAATCAAATGGAACAAGCCGTGTCAGGCAGAAGCCATTGCGTTATAAATGTTTACAGCCCCAAAAAACAACTGTTGTAAAATCGATTGGGTTGTACATTTGTACTATAATTTATATAGCTTTTGTTTATATCGTTAGCTGCTCTTTGGGAGAAATCTATCAATATTCTATTAACTTTATATTATAATATATTTAAATATTATTCTAGTGCGACAAGAGTTACCTTACATTTATGGCACTAGTCACTTTACTGTTGAGAATTTAATTAAATCTCAAAGAATCCCTAAGAAATAATTTATTACTTTCCCGCTATGGGGCTTAGGTTTAGGCTTAGGCAATATATTTAAACAAAAATATCTGACTGCTGACCATATAAAATAGTATATTAACGAAAGTTAATCTAATTTTGATAACTGAATTGAACAAGCCTGCCGTTTGACAAAAAAAATGAACATATACCAGTATATAGACGTATGTGTTATCTTGAAACACAGATAATTATATCTCCATACTCTCCCCATTTAAAAAAAAAGCTAAAGCACAATGAAATTTGCTAAGAAATTAACCCGTTTAAACTCTACCAAATCCGTTAGTAGCTCAACCTATCTGCAAAATCCCACGTCAATCGGCTGCCATATATTATATCTGGGGGTAGAAATCGCAGCTAATCTGTGGCTAACTACCTGAAAAATAAACGAAATTAGATAAGAAATTGCCTGGCAATGGCGCCTCACCATTAAACCGATTAGGCTTAATCGAATCTCGCGCAGGATCCATAAAAGCAGCGTAGTTAATAGTCAGTTAATCGTTTAATATGTCGTCTCATATTTGGAAGTTCCCTAATCATTTATGGGATCTAATCGGTGATTTTTCAAGCACCATCCGAGCGCCATAAATTACTAATGATTGTGATCTTGATTAGGTCAGCAGTTTTCCCAGTTTCAACCCAAATATTCTGCTCCCCGGCGTGACCAGATACTTAGCTTCTGCTGACCTTATCACTCCGTCTGTCCGCACTCTGTCCGATGATGAGTCGGTAGATCGGCTGTATCTGTATCTGTATCTTGGACGAATTAAGTGGGTATTTTCCAAATGCCCCCACAAAGTCAACAAGACAAGACGACAAGGCAATAGGTTGTCTTTCGGCACAGATATCTGTTCGGGGCGCGTGATCCATGTCCAAAGTTCTACTGGCAGTACTCAGGAGTACCCGATGTGACGGCACAGGCTTAGATTTTAGATATGTCCCCGGCTGTATGTGCTGGGGTTTCTTAATTAGAAATGGAACTGCCAGCAAAAATCCCCTGATTTTATGATGGTTACATCAAAGAGCACTCTATTGGTTTTATGACCTATCAGGTTGAATTAAAAGGCATAGTTATATCGTAAAAATATTGTATAAATCATACAGTATCTGTGTGGTTTGGCTTACTAAATTGGTTAGGATTGAAGGCCTTACTACGACGTTATAAATCTACCAACTTAATGGGGTTTTATATATATTTTGATAAATCAGTTTGGAATAATAATAATATACACTCCTGAAGGAATAGTTAAGATCGCCATACATAAAAAAAAAACCCGGTTTTTACGGGTTTAAATAAAGAACTTGAACTAGATTTTCCGCCTAAGCATTATTTCTTTTTCTCTGAGAGAATCTCCGACAGGATGAGGCCAATTGACTAGTAAAAACACTCGTGCCGCCTATGCAAATAGGAACCCTGATCCAAATTTATCTGGACATTACTCAAGCCCAACCATCCGCACACTTCCGATGGCAATCATCGCAAGCCCTGGGAACTGGGAAGCCGAACCCATCCTCCCATTGTAAATCATATGCCTGACTGGTAATTTCCGATCCCAGAGAGTGTGTGGATTATCATTAGTACATTGTCTGAGGCATCTTATCAATTAAAGCGATTCCCCTTTGAATAATTTAAAATAAAAAACGTAAACAGAGGCGACAATTAGAATGTGGATGAATGTGTAACTATTTGGCGTGGGATCCGAGCCCTAAACGTGACTTTCCAAATAAATGCGGCTATGCGGATGAGTCCGGTAACTCCGATAAGTGGCGATAAGTACAAGAATCCAATTAATGGTGCCTCCGATTTTGAGTCAGTTGGGGATTGTTTTTTTATATATTGGGGAGTTAGTGACTCACACCGAATAGTTGAACTCTTTGATTGGTTTTTGGGTTTGAGTGGGGTGAGTCAGAGGCACAGGTGGATATGTAATATAATTGATAAACATTTACCTATCAAGGAAATGGTAATAAAATGCATTTTAACGATGCCCGATTGTTGGTTGGTTAAATATTATTTTGAAAAACTTTTAGCAGTTTTAACACTCGGTTTGCACTGTAAACTTTTTATGTACTGTTGCCTTATATTTGATTTAATTTTGTATTCTTTTGTTGCTTTCAGAAGCTGCTGCTGCTTGGCAGGACGCGGAACCGTTGCGGTCTCGGACTTAACTCCATCGGTTCGGAGCGCGGCGCGCTTCTTTTATAACGGAACCTCGGGGAACCTCGGGGAACCAAGAACGGAACGGAGAACCCGCGGCGGAGAACGCAGCGGTCAGGCACAGAATGATTACTGAAAAGCGGTGCGAGCATCGGCCGATGTACAGGCACACCGACACACACACTCGCAGCGCACCGCACACACCCAACCCACACACACACACACTGTGGCACAATTGAACCGAATTATGGCAACACTACACTCAGGTTTAGTGCTGCTCGTCTATCTTTCATTTCGGGTATTCGCTTTTCCGCTTTCCGCTCTCGCCCGCCAGAGATTTGCATCCAAAATGCAGCGCTGATTTAACCGCAAAGAAAAAGAAAGAACAAAATCGCCGAAGGTGAAAACTGCACTTGCCGAGCCCGAACAGTGCTGCCGGCGTCGCGGCTTAGAAGCTGATTAATTGATAAGCAGGCAGCGAGCAGAGAAATTGCTAAACGAACGGTAATTGGCAGCTGAGCGGGAGCGAGGGAGAGAGCGCAAGCCGGCACACGACTCTCACGCCCACACATGCAAATGTGCACTGAGAGAAATATTTAATGTTTTTCGAAAAGGATTCTCATGACTTCGTTAAATGAATACATTTTTAATGAATTCGACTGTTGATATTTTTACAGTAAACATGTTTTTTTAAAGAAATTATTTATTTTACATTAACTCCTTAATTGCAGGACTTGATTAGATATTTTTCTATTTAAAGTTTAAACTTTAAACTTTATTTATATCAATTAATTGTTTAATAACAAGGCTTCCCTTAAGTTGTTAAAGGATACAAAAAATCGTTGGAATATTTAAACCTAATTTTTAACATAATCTATAAAAATCATCTGAAAAATGTAATGTAAAAATTTTCCTGCTTAGTAAAAATCGCATTAAACTAAAGTTTAAAATGCTCTTCTTCAATTTATAAAGAATAAATAAAAATCTATAAAATATTAGATGTACAAATTAAACCTAATTTATACACTATTTAAAAAAAATCGTCTAAAAAATGTCATATATACATATGTTCATGTATTGTCCTAGTTAAGCCCTAAAAAATCCTTTAAACTAAACTTGAATAAATTAATGTTTTCAAAATAAAGCTTCAGTTGTTATAATACGGGATGAAACAACCACAATCACAAACACTATTTAAAGTATTAACCTTAAAATAAACTTGAGTCAACCCTTTTCCCCTTTTTAATGTATTGCCCATACAATCGCTAGGGTTTTTGTTACAGTGCATGAAAAGGAGGGAGAGAGAGGGCCACGCAGGAAGTGACGTATTTATCAAGATCGAGATTGTCACATTTTGGCAAATAAATTTCACTTGATCCGAGCCACACGGCCCACTGCCGCCTGCCTGCCTGCCTGCTATTCGGTTAAAATTAGATCGGAATTAATTTACTTACTTTTTACAGCCCCGAAAGTGACCAATTGTTGCACCCACAAAAAAACCAAAATGCAATTCGCCGAGAGACAAATAAATGCTAATTGAGCGGGACAAATTCGAGGGAGCGAGCGAGAGCCGGAGGCTGTCGTCGCAAATGCTTCGGCCTTTGTTTTCCATTGCGACGTCATTAAAGTGCAGTTAATGTGGCAAAAGGCGCAACAAAAGTCAATGTCAAACGGCAGCTGCTCTCGTTTTGCCCAGGTAACGAGGCAGAGGGGTGGAAATAGGGAAAGTGTGGAAAGGTACCAAGGTGCGTGTCTTTCGGGGCGCGGGAAAAATCAAAGTGCATTTCCGCAACAAATTGCCGCTTGACGGCAATTACCATCAACACGAGCGGTGATTTGTGACTATCAAATGGCGAATCTTTCTCTATATTTGATACCCTGTAGCCCAGCTGGCAGTTTACAACTGTTTTTAGAGTCGTTATCCATTTATCTAACAGAAAATACCTCAGAAAACACTTGTTCGCGCGTTGTTGCGGTTACAGGAACATGTGGTTTTCAGTCGGAAACAAAGGACTTAATGGTTCCCATTTAGCCATGACATTGTTTCAATTTGTTGCCATATTTTCGCAGAGTAAATAACTAAATAGCGTGTTAGTCAAATACCGTGGAGAGCCTTTTAACATTCTTGATTTGTTTGCCAGTTATGTAATGGAAAATTCTGTAAGCTTTTGTAGAAAATATATAAAATATTCCATTAAGCCAATAATAAAGGAAATATTGTTATGTTTTAACATAGTTATGGTTAGAATTAATCACAAATTTAAAAAAATATGTATATATAATATTACAATAATTCTTTAAAGTGAGATAATCCTAAAGTTGTTCAAAGAAATATATACATAAATCAATTATCAATAATTAATATGTCCCTTCTTTCCAGAAGCTTACCCTTATTTAATCCAATGTTCTTTTAAAAGTGTTCCAAATATCCTTAAAAACTAATGACATCAAATAAAAATAATGAGGTTAAAAATAGAATGTGCTTGCACCTTTTACCGGTTTATCAGCTAGTCGAAATCAACGTGGCCGCCGTGGGAATGTGTGGGCGAATGAATGCATTTCATTAATGGCAAAATAAAGAAAAGCAAATTCGACTAGCGTGTTGACAAAAGGCGCTCGGCAAACGTCACGCGATTTTCCCGATGGCGGTGGCAATCAAGCTGGAAGAAATGGCAAATAAAACACCGCACATGTGACAAATTGCGCGCACTGGTGACCCCAATAAAGGCGCTGCAATTACACAGAGACACAATTACATTAGGCGACGGGGTTAACGGGCATCGGTGTCGGGCGGCGGCGTGACTGCAATTCTGCAAATTAAAATCCAATCGAATCGAATCAATTGAAGAAGCAAATAGCGAGAAACATGTGATTGGAGGCAAGCAATTCAACTAATTTGTCGGGCGCCGGCAGCGCTATGAGCATTCAATCTGGGAAAACCATTCATATTCATCAACTCAAATGGTGTTATCAAAAACCGAGAAGTTCAAAAAGTAACTGATTTTAGCGCCCCCTTGGCTATTGTAACCCAGCAAGAGACATAATCTGGCAACGCGAGCATCGAGGCAGTTGGCAGTGCTACCAGACCGTTCCCCCAAGTTTCATATTTTATTCCGTTTACATGTTTCTGGTGGTCTTGCATTAATTATCTCAATTACTTTGGATAAATATGTTGTCTACATTTTAGAAGTTGTTCAAAGCCTGCTAAAGCTTCCTGATTACAAATGCTTTAAAGTGGCGAAAAGGTGAAGACTCTATTTAAGACCAACGCCCGAAAACCATCTCAATAGATATTTCGTAAATGTTACCTAGTATTGAAGTCCGCTTATTTTTGAGAAGGTTTTTGAATACTTACTTTACTTTCCTCAAATTCGCGGCCTATTGGCGTTGCCAGACAGACTTACAAAGCATAGCCAAATCATTTCGACTTTATATTTTTAATTCTTCCTTTCAAATTGATTTTAACACACATTTTATTGAGGAATCGATATAGAAAATTACTTTTTGTTTTCTGTTTTCCACTTCCTTTGCGGATTTCTTTGAAAACTCGTTTCTTGGTATATTTTTAGAAGCTTGACAGTATGTTTTCCTTGTCCGTGCTTGGCCACACTGAAAACGAAGAGAAAGCAGTGTCGGAAATTGTACACCATTGTGGAAGTGAAGTTTGGTTTTGTTTAAAAGCACGTGTGTATATTTTGGTGTCCTCCAACAAATTATATCGCCATAAAAATTTGTAAAATAATATTATAAAATGTATTTAGTCGATGGCCATAGTAGCTCGCACTATATTTTTATATGTTTATTTAGATTTACAATCTACTCTAACATTAAATAAAATTAAAAAAATTATACAAATATTTTGTGTGTCCTACATTTTGTGTGGGTAAATTTTGATTGGCAGTGTTCTATATTTTTTCCTATTTTTGAATGTAATAAAAAATTGAAAAGGTCACCGGTCACTTGGTGACCCTGTGAACTATACAAAAAAGTGGTTAGACAATTTATCGAACGCGAAGTTTAAAAAACGCGATCGAATTTGTCTAAAACATTTTCAAGCAAATTGTATTCAGGGCACAAGGCTAAAACAAGGCAGCGTGCTCACAGAATATTTAATCTGCTCCCCAATTCATAAAAATCCATTTTCTGACTTTCAAAATAAAGTAATTTTCTACATTCAAAACTGCTGGGGGAAATACAAAGTAAAACTTGTAACTTTGCATTAAAAATATAATAAAATCACAATTCCTAAACTAAAAAAAAAAGTTTAACAATATCAAATTCTTCTATATACAAATCAGAATCGGGAAATCTCAAGATACATGAGATGCGATGAGCAAAATGTGCAATTTATGAATGAGAGGTGTGATGAAGCCCCATGTACGTCCGCATGAACGAAGAGGGCAGATGGAAGTGCCATAGGACAGCCACCATCAACGAGTACGATAAAAGTGCCGTCAGGGCATTTACCTGAAGGCACCAAGAAAATTCAAAGTTCGTCTACTTTCTTAAAAAGAAAATGGTTGGAGGCATCAAGGAAATATGATCGATTTATGGA
>JAEIHY010019873.1:0-30675 GCA_018904565.1 Drosophila tsacasi
CAATGCAATCTAAAACTTGGCTGTTCACGAGTTCGTTTCGAATCGTTCTTTAATCTGTAGGGACAACTCATGCACAACTCTCCTCATTTCTCATTCGTGCATTTTTCCGTTGGATATTAGGTTGCGATTTAACGTACAACTATTTATTATAATCTTACTCTCTGTAAATAGACTTAGCTCCTACGAATACCGTTTATCTATGTGATAGTCTACAAAGTTTTGCTGAAGTCCACCTATAATTTATTGTATTTTGTTTTTCTTGCGGTATTCACTCTGCGCTTAGCTGTATATTTGTTGACTTCATCAAGCGAGATGAATACAAGAATATATATATATATACATGATAACTTATAACAATAAATACAATTTGTCTACCGTAAGCCTAAAATCTTGTGAAACTAAGCCTAAAGCAAAAATATACATATGCAGTTTAAGTGTGTGGAAATGCTGGTGTGGATTTTTGGTGATCTGTTTTATATTTATTTTCAAGAATTTGGTAAGATAGGTAATAGGTTTAAATTGTTACAAAATTAATATTAACACTTTTGTTGAATTTTTTTATCATTTGAATGATAACTAAGCTGAAAATACATTAATTTGAATTCGGAAAAGTGATCTGAGTTAGTTTTTACAAGGCTAATAAATCTGCATACTGCATTTAAATTTATTTTAAAATTTATAGGGTCGGAAATGACTCGTTCACTGCGATTTGTCTAAAATAAGAATACAATTAACCGAGGAATAATTCATACATACATTTACCCCAGTTTCAACAGCCCCCATAAATAATTCCAAAGGCCAAAGTTCGATTTCTATTAACTCACTCACTTTAATTTGCAAACCTAGATTCTATAAATATATATTTACAATAGCTCTCACACTTAATGGCTAGCCCTTAACTAGGTATGTACTCAATAAGATCACACAGGTTCATTTCTGTAGGGAAAGCGCACACAAACTGGCATCTGTGTGGCCCAGAAGAGTGGCACGGCTTCAGTTCCATATCCCCCGTCCGTCGTCCTCAAACGCTGGAAACGTTCGCTGCCAGGACAACGGAGGTCTCCGGCCTTTGGTACCCCGCTGCCGCAGCAGCAGCTGGGGCAGCAGTACTGGACGGGGTCTGGGCGGCACGCGATGTGGATGGCTCGATTGGCTCCATTGTGATCACTGTGGCTGCTCCTCCGGCAACGTGGGCATGCGGATCTGTCTCCGAGTACGGTGGCACGGCTGGAAGCGCCGCAATCCCAATGGGAGCAGCGGGATCGCCAAGAGGCGGCGGCAGCGACTGTGGTGGCACTGGGACTGGCGCTCCCGCGCCGGCTGTGGGCGTGGTCAGGTTGCACATGCGCATGACCTCATCATAGCTGGGCAGATCCTTTTCATCCTTCTCCAGTTGATCGCGTATGCGATTGGCCTCCTCGCTGCCCGGTTCAATGAAGAATATGTCGCCAAAGCGGTTGTTCGGCCGCTCTTCTGCGCTGAATACATTGCCCTGACGGTCTGGAAAATATCAAGGAGGAAATGCGGTTAGTTTAAGGTGGAAAATTCTAGAAGAAGAAGAATATAAAAAAGATTATAAGGACTTTCTAGTAAAGATCCTTGTAAACATGTGAAATACATGTTAAAGTAATAAATATTAAACATATTTATTTCATCATCTTTAACTAGCAATATAAGGTTTTTTTAAAAATAGATGAACTCCATCTGGCTTTGAAAAGCACCAAATCCTAAAGAAGAGAACCTTTTTCAACAAGTAAAACCATTAAAAGCCATAGAATTTAATAATTTTAAACTGTGTTTCATTTGCAAAGAATTTAAACGAAAGTAAATAAATTCATTCATGGAATTAACACTTTCAACTCGTTTTTAGTATAAGAAATCTTAACAAAATCTATTTATTATAGCTCTTAGATAAAAGGATGTGAAATCAACAATCAAACCACAATTATTCTCACTAATTTGGCAATTCCTTCACACTTAACACGCACTTTAAATTGGTTTATATGAACCAACTCTTTTTATGACACTCTTTTGCTGACGCTCGACACGTCTTCTTATTGTTGTGAAATACTTAAATTTTAATTGGCATTTTAATAATGATCACTTTATCACAATTTGCTAGCTCCAAATAAAATTTCGTTAGGTTGTAAAGATAGTTGACTTTGGGAATGTCACGCTGATAGCCCACTTGCGATGACGAATTCAGTACCAGCTTGTCTCTGTCGACGGATCCGAGCCCTTGAGTCGTGAGCACGCTTGGCCAGCTATCGAAACGGATAGATATAGAAATTAAATCAATGGCGGCGGGGCCAGGGTTTCCTCTTTCTGAAGGGATAATTACGTGTATCAGCTGGGCAACGACGTATATGGCGAACACAAAGCCCAGCGCCACGCTCAGATTAGCTGTCAGACCCATTCTGCGACTGAGACCAAGACTGTTCTTTTTGGCCGAAATAATCGCCACGGAACCACAACGATTAGATAGACTCTGGCTCACCACCACCCACCCTGCCTGCCCACTTTCTGTTCTACTTTTGTTGTAGTTTGGCACACGTTACCAATTCCGATGGTGTATCGCCGCCACTGCTGATGATGATGTGGGTGCTGCTGGCAATTTTCCTGGCGACGTCGACATCGCGGCCTACAGATCTTGCCCAGAGTTTTGCTCTCCACGCGTATGTAGTAGCAGGCCAGGGGGACGAGGCAGAAAAAGAAGAAGACCATGGCCAGGTAGATGGCAATTTCGATGCCGTACTCTCCACTGTCCCAATCCATCGCTGACTCCGATCCGTGCATTTTGGGCGGTATTCAAACCCAAACTACAGCCACCAACGACGCCTACTGGGTCCTAGTATAGCCCATAGTTTTCCATTTGGCACGCAATTGATTAGTCGCCCGAGATTAGATTGTGTTCGCCATGTTTGGTTCGCCATACCCATAATAAAGGTTTCTCCCCATATATCAGATATACAATATATATGACGCTATGGCTACTATATAGCCGGGAGTGGAGTGCCGTGCAACTTACACACATGGAAGTCCATGGAGCTGCGACGTCGTGAGCAGCAGCATCTCAGCAGCCAAATGACAGCGAACTTTAGAAGGAGGAAGACAATGTAACAAGTAACTTGGGTTACCACGAGGAAATCAATGGGAGTGTGAGTATGTGATCACCTGAAGGGCCGCATAGGCCAAGAAGCCAATCAGCAGTAGAACGAAGAAGGTAACCAGTGGACTCGCATCCATGTTGCAACGAGCTCTCTAGAAGACTGACCCCCCAAGAAAACTGATTTGCAATATCTACACAGAAAGCACGCCTTATCGCGAGAGTCCACAAAACAAACTGGAGTGTTTGTTAGCTTTATGGATTTATGGAAGGCACTTGATCATCAAACCCAAACACACAGCCACAGGAAATCAATCAATACATGTAAGTCCTCGTACATACCAATGGCCACAATTTGAGGCTGACGCTGCCGCTGGCGCTGACGTTGACGGCGTTGCCGAGAAGGATCATCGAAGACGCCCCGAGGATTCGTACCGCAGCACTTGTTCAGCACAATCCACAGGAGAAACTTTTAGGGGAAAGCACAGGGTAAGTAAAGCAGCTGTGGGAAGTACATTAGCCCTCGCTTAACACCTTTGGTTTTTAATCAAGAAGTTTATCACTTCACACCGTGTTTATCTCAGGGGTTTTCCTGAGTAATTCCTATTTATCAAAATTTACAAAGAGGATATTTAAAGATCTGGAAGGATTATTTATCACAAACAAGCATTGTTATGACTTCAGTAAACCCCAATTTTGTGTCTTTAAAAATCTCGTTTAAAGCCAAACGTAACAAGAAACACCATAGACACAAAAGTGTCACAATGAGTTAACATTTCGATTGGTTATATGATTATTTCAGGCGGTAGCCAAAAACCAATTAAATCCCAAATAGAGTGTTAAGCGAGTAAATCCAACAGATTGTTCTACCTGCAGGGCCAAATAGGCCAAGGGCATGATCAGGAAGAAAATGAAGAACAACCCCACGTAGAGGATGAAGAAGTCCATGGTGCCGCGCCAGGAAAAACAAACACAATCGAATCACTTGAGTGGCGAGCTAAAACTGAGCACTCTCCGGAGCGAATTTACCACTAATCTTATCTGGGCCAAGGCGAAAGTCTGATTGGCCAAGTATCTAATATATACTATATATATTTATACGATTCTCGATAGTCTGCTTTGGCTAGTGTTAACCTACCATGTCTGCATCGGCGACGACTCTGCCGGGTCCTGGTGTTCCTGGCCTCGAAGCAAACCCAAATGCAGAATCTCAGGCAGCAGAAGGTGATCGCGCAGGAGACAAAGGCCAGGAAGAAAAACACCAGGTAGGGCGGAATGTGCGACATGTTGCTCATCCGTGCGTCCGGCTGTCCGGCAGATCCACGTGGATACACGAGCACCGACGAAGATATTCGCTCCATAAAGAGGCCTTAGGCCAACTGTCGCATCATCGCCAGCCGCTGGCTTTTAGCCAAGACTTATCATCGGTGGAGAGGTGGAGCGACAGAGCTGCGGGAGCGGAGCGAACAGGTGTGTCAAGGGCCATGTGATAAGCGGGCGGCAAACGGTCTGCGATAAGATACGAAGCCGCCACTCTCTCACTCTCTCTCCCTCTCTCTATTGTTCTAATATCACTCTGAGATACAGTAACATTATCTCTATCCGACAGATATGCGCATAATTGCACTTTGAATAAAGCCACAGCCAGACACGTGACACGGACAATGACTACATATTAAGGTCTTGTGATATTTATTATAATTATGAAAATATATTTATAAGGATAAGCTTTTCTTTAAATGAAAACCATTTCAATATAGTTAACTTTGTAATAGAAAAACAATAATAGATAAGAATGCTATGAAAGAGAGTTCTGCCAAAAATATTGCCTACTTTTTGGCTGCTTTATATTTTCAACAAAATTAAAAATATCTCTTTGGTTTAGAGATTCCCATTTTTTCAGGGAAATAAACCTGAATAGATACTTTGTGCTAAGTGCTGCATTAATATTTAAAGCTATTTCTACATATTTATGATATTTTAAAATATAATAAATAAGAATTACGAGAGATAAGTCCCCAGATTTTCCACAAACACTCTTTCTTTTATCAAAAGGTTCATCTTTATGAGAAATAAACTTCATAAATATTCAATATCGCTTCTATTAATTACAAAGAAAATCTGATATCAGCGTTATTATTTCCTCAATGTGATGACTAATTGGCAATTGCCTAGCTTAGATTAGATTACTCATTATTACATCAATGTAATTAAGGAAAGTATACACAGAAAAACATTAATCTCCTGCATTAAATAAAGTCTTTAAAATCTATAAAATTTTTTTTTTATAATATAAAATTCCTCATTTGTTGTCTTGTCACATTTTTTGACGTTATCTATAACTAATTGAGCCCTGATCGATAATATTACGTATACGCCATATGTACATCACGCATGCGCAAAAATAAACGTGAAAATAAATGTATACAATTTATAAATATATAATTTTTATAAATATATAATTATAAATATATAATTTTAGCCAATTTCCCAACAATTACTGATCAGATTGACTAGCAAAAGAAGTGCGAAAGCATTGAACACCATTTTTACTTAATTTGAAGAAAAGAGAATTTAGTTTTCGAGACCGGAAGAAAGAACACCTGAGCTGCTCACCTGCTGTCCAGCTGAAACGACTACTAACTCCCGGCGAGGATGGGTACGAGGCACTGTATCTGCTCAAAGGCGGACTAACCACAGTTCTGGTCCTTCGCCTGCGCTTCTCGGTTATGCATCTCTGGAAATATCCTGATTTTGCACTACCGTTCAATGAGAACTAACTGGAGACACACTCACACTGACAGAAAAGTAAAGGAGCAGCACGAAAAACAACAGCAGGATACCGAACTCGCACCAACGATACTGATCACCCATTTTGTGAAATATTTACATGTCCCGGACAGCGACCGAGCATCAAAATAATTTAATTCTAAATGTCGCCCAGCCGAAGACACTGAATGAACACACACTGTGTGTCGATAAGCAAAGCGAAAGGGAACCGATAGATAGATAACCTTATCGGAAAACGCCGCGGCTGACTCACACCTGGCTGGCTGGCTGCTCACCTGTGTTTAACCGCACTCCCGCGGGTTCGATTATGTAGCTCTGCAGCACTCGTCCTGGCTGACGATTTGCAGGTGGATTTCTATCAGGACCCGGCACAGGGCCACGCTGTGGAACCTTCTGCCTGGCGCAGAGACAACAGACCTACAGAGATGAATCGTTGGGGATTATCGTTGGGATCAAGAAGAAAGAACTTGAGTGGCTCAACTTACTCGAATCAGAATCGCCACAATGGCAAAAATGAAAAACCAAAAGATTAGCATAAAGGTGTAAACGGCCATTACGAATCACGAAATGAGTTAATCACTTAATGCCGGAAGACAAGGGTTGACTATAGACTAAACTACCACCGTTCGCAGCGCACAAGAATCCCCGCTGAAATGGCAATGGCAAGGCTAGTCACTGCCAATCACCAAACAAACCAAATCGAACACCAACACCACTTATCATCGCTTATCTGTTATCACTTATCAGACTCAACACTCAGCGGACAAGTCCGCGATTAGGGCTCACACGCTGTGGCTAGATTACACCGTACAGTAGCACTTACGCACCTGGGAACCGGTGGGACCCCGTGCGGGACACGCCCTCTGCCACATTGCTCTGGGCATCGTACTCCCCCGAGTTGAGGTTTTTCCGGCTCTTGTAGCACAGCTGTTGGGGCAGAGATTGGGATTTAGGTGTTAGGAGAGGATTAAAAGGTAACCTTTCTTATCAGAAATATATGTAGCTATTGAAGTGGGGAATATAGCTCTTAACTCAGGCAAACCACCTTGATCAAGGGTATGCCAGAAGTCTGTGTTAAGTAATATCATAAAGAAGGGATTATCTCAAGAAATACGAGTATTATACACTTAAATCAAGGCAATGCCTTAGGGAACCTTATGATATCAACTTTAAACTTTGTTCACTTCAAATTCAGAGCATATATATCTTCCTCTTCAAGAAAGCCTTTCTATGATCCTCTCTTACAAAACTCACAACGGTCACCAGGAGACACAGTAGGGATATATAGAATATATCAAAACTATCCATGCTTGGAGAGGAGTAGAACGAACCGAGCCTGAGATGGATTAATTTCAACTGGCGGCTCTTCGCGAGGTACGTCGTAGAATGCCAATTAAGCTCATATCTCATAAAGTGTTGCCATTTTCTTTTATACCGCTGTTTTTAGCCCCCCCAAAGAACAACAGGTAGTATTATCTTATCGTTGAAGCTTTTGCAGCTTTTGTTTGGTAAGTTTGCGACGCTATAGAGAGGAGGGGTGTGAGCATAGGGATCTGGCTGGGATCTTACCCTCGATGGCCCGACGCAACATCATCTCTTGGCGCACAAGGCGGGCGTAGACCCGCAAGTTCCACTCATCGACCTTCAGCTTGATGTACAAATAGACCTCCTTGGAGGGAGAGGAGAGTTAGGAAGGTAGGTAGTCACGCAGTGGGTGGAACGTACCCGCACGATCAGGGACATCACGATCAGGACGATAAAGCCAAGGAACCAGAATTTGCCGTACATTGTCTCTACTCTACGCTTTCTGATTGCCTCTTGGTCAAGATTTCGGAATATCTAATATCTAAGCATTATAATTTGGACAATTTTGGAAGCTGACTTCTAGAGCGGAGTTACTCGATCACTCACCCGATTCCGATTCTTGAGTATAGCCCACGCAGCACAGGCACTTCCACTTGTGATTGGGACAGACATAGGCCTTAACAGGAATGGATAGCATTAACCATGGATCCGGGTAAAGTTGTCGGCACTCCAACGAACTCACCCGTATCAGAATCAGGAAGATCAGGATAAAGGATATAAAGTAATAGCACTCTACGAAACTCATGGCTAACCGATGCTGGGAAATGTGAAATTACAAATGAGCAGAAACGAGCGGGAATACGTAAATAAACCTCAGTACTACATAGGCGGAAGATAAGGCTCCGATAAACAAAGATAATGTCCGCGTTGCATCACGTTGGCCCGTTGACTTGGGTAATTCGTTGCTCTGAGCTATCCGAGATAAGCAAATCAGAGCTAATAATAGCCAGGGGGATCATAAAGCCAGAGGCATGTGCTGCCAGTTACGAACTAAGCCTATATTTGTGGACCTTACAGATCCGGCTCACCATTACGTCTAACGTTCGTCCTCCTCTCCGCCGCCGCCCTGGCTTGGTTATCTCGCTCCCGGCCAGCTCTCTTGGCCTTGTGGTAGGCATTCACGAGGAACTGTTTTTTTTGGGGGGGTAAAAGGAAATCAGGTTGAGCCTCCTATATCTACTAAATCTACTCACGACCATGACCAAAAAGATGACCAGCACTACCAAGAAAAAGGAGCTCATTTCCGCACTCATGGCTACAAACAATCCGAGCGGAACAAGTATTTCATGACAACTGACTGGCTATGGCTGGTACCCCATCGGCTGGCTATTTCGGAGCCGCTGACTCGATTGGTTATTATCCATATCTTATCAATCCTTTTAGCAAAAAGAGCCGTCGTAACGCGAAAAACAGTTCAATTTCTAGTTCAAACCACACTCACGCACTCATTCACTTACTTCTGCGGTTGGACCTCCGCGCGGACATCTGGGCAATCTTTTAGGGAAGCATTTAGTTAGTTACTCAGCTACTTGAGCTTAGCACGTGTTTGAACTCACCTTGATGAGGGCACAGAGACCCAGACCGAGGAAGACCAGGGAAATATATAAAGCTACAGTCATTATTATTTTCGGTTATTTTCTGGGCAGAAGCTCCCGAATGTGATTGAAATGGAAAGCCGACTAAAAGTCGATTTACCAAAACGCAGCCGCTTTTATGGCCTTTCGAAGATGATAAACACGGCAATGCCTGATAGCAGCCAGCAATACTTTAATCGGTATCCCGTTTAGACTCGATTAAACCTTATCGGTCGAAAATATGAGCAATAAATTGTGAAAGGGTAGCTCACTGTACTCTTATACTATTTCCGCTCTTATATATCCTCTATATTTCAAGAAATCTAGATTAATCTCTTCTTTTATTCTAAAGCTGAAGACACACAGAGCACTTGAAGTCCTTTGTTACTGGGATATACTCTCTCCAGTCTTAGTTCTTTCACACTTTGTTAATTGTTCACTTCACTAGAATTTAATAAGATACCAATTTCTAAAAAGTTTATGGTCTCCATTTCCGATTTCACTGATTATAGCATTGTTTTCTTAAGTAAGATGACTAATTTTTGTGATTTCAATTAAGATTAGATAAGAAATATTTCATCAATGAGTGAAACTTGGCAAGATGTTTATAAAAAAATCTTGCAAAATCCAGTCACGATTTACAACCATTACCTCGTCCTCTGGCGACTCTCTCCTCTTGCATCCTGACCTTTTTGAAGGCATTCATTACGATCTGTTTTGAGGAGAAATATCCTTTTACTGCGTACTTTCGAATTCGTTTCAGAAGAAGCTACTCACAAACATGATGATAATGGCGAATATCGCCCCTAACACTATCAAACCGTAACCCAGACCCATGACTGCTGCACTGCGTCCCTGACCAGTATTCCATTTGAACTGAATGAATATCATTAGGTTTTGGATTGAATGGCTCTCGATAATCTCATATCTTATCGCCAGTTTTTTTATTATTCGGGTAAAAGTCATAATTTCTCCGGCGAGACATATTTGCAATGTTTTCGGAAGGAACTTTTCTATCTTGGAAGTCAAGTGGAAATTCGAAGAAAAATATGTTTATTCCCAATAAAGGCATGGAGAACAGTATCAAGGCCATTGCAAAGGTATAAGGCTAATATAATACCTTCCGGATTAGTTTTATAACTTTCCGAAAAAGCTACGACATACATATTTCAAACTTACAGGTACCGATATTGGTGTCAATGGTGGTCCTCCAACAATATCCGTCACCTTCTCTGCACCTTATAAAAAAAGTCTTTTGTTTTGAGCAAAATAAATCCTTTAGTGATTTAAACCAATTGAAGCTTGAATAAAGATACTAACAACGGTTAACCTTAACAAGAAAACCACCACGATGGCAATCCAAATATATTCCGCTGCCATGAGTAAAGTGATCCAGCAATGGCAAGCATTTAATGACAACTGGTGGCAATTGCTGCCTTTGAACACCTTATCAACTCTCCCCAAATCCAAATATAAATGTGATTTTATCAAAAAATAATAAATATAGCGGATAACACCGCAAACGTTAGCAAACTGTAAGCCAGAACCATGACTGCTGCACTGCATGAACAGAACTGACCGGAGAACAGGACCAAAACCATTTCAAAGGTATAAGATTAATATAATACCTCCTGGATTAGGTTTAGAATTTTCCGAAAAAGTTAAAACATAATTCAAACTTACAGTTACCGATATTGGTGTCGATGGTGGGCCTCGGAAATGGTCCGTCAACTCCTCTGCACTTTCTATAGATATATACGAAAGTCTGTTTCGGAGCAAAAGAAATCCTTTAGTGAGTTGATTCAAGCTTAAATATAGATACTAACAATGATTGTTAACCTTAACAAGACTACCACCACGACGGCAAGCCAAAAAAATATGGAAAAAAAAAGATTTGCCATGACTGTAGCGATCCACCAATGGCAAGCATTTGATGACAACTGGTGGCTAATAATTCAATTGCTGCTTTCCGACACGTTATCAGCTCTCACAAAATACAAATACCATTATATTCAAAATGCCAAAGAGTAAACCATAGTAGAATTATACTATGGAGTAAACTTTTTAGTCAGTTAAGAAAACAGCTAACACCCTTTGAAAGAAAGTGAATGAAAAGACTAAAATTATTTGAGAATTATATATTAACGACTCACCGATGTTGGGTTCGGTGGGGACCACAGTTGTGCCTCTATAAATCTGCTGATTATTTCGCTTAGAGTTGTTGTACAGCTTTGAAATTAACTATTATAAGAAAGTGTAAATACTGTAGGATGAATTTTCCTTTAGGTTTCCACAAAAAGCCACTCACACACACTGTAGCAAACACAATGACCGCCACTAGGGCGATTGTACCAAATGCAAATCCCATGGCTGCAGCGATCCTACTGTGCCAAGTATCTCAAGACAACTAACATAAGGTACATGGCTTTTTTTTTGAGCCTCTGACTCGATTCCATGATATCTTATTATCCATATCTTATCAGGTCTTTTATCGAGAGTTCTAAAAACCAAGTGCAGTGGAAAGCATCAACCAAGAAATGCTTTCTCCTGCGGACCTTCGATTAATTTTTAAAAGTATATTTTGATTTTGAAATAAAGCTTGAAGTCTACCATTGCAAAGGCCTCTAAGACAATTGCAATTTATTAATAATCTCTCTAATGTAATAAACTAGTGTCATAACACTTACTGCCTCGATTATTCCTTCGCGCGGACATCTGGGCAATCTGCAGGGTAATCACATATAATATCACTTTTTACAGCCAGGACAATTGTCCTCACTCACCACGACGATAATACAGAGGAACACACCCAGAAAAAGCAGGGTAATTGCCAGAGCCGGTTCCATTTCGGTTTTATTGGGATGAGCATAAAAAGTCAACTAAAACTGGTCGAATCGTAGCGACTTTGAGTCTACTCAAATTTATTATGCTTTTAGATGATAAAAGTAGAATGTAATCGGTGACCATTGAGTGTCGATTGCACCTTATCAGAGAAAAATAGGAAACAATAATGCAGATAACTGACTAAAAGATACCCTTTAACTACTGTTTACTATTTATTTAAAATATAAATGTATATTAAACAAAGAGAAAGTTTTAAGTTATTAACTTTTCATAGAATTTATTGGACTATTATTAGTTAAGTTAATTAAGAGGTAAGTTTATGGACTTTAAATACTTATAAATTAATTCACAAAGAAGGCAAAGTATATATGATTCACATAAAATCAGTCTTAAGATTAGGGGGTAAATCACCCAATAAAACGGAAATTCTTTCTCTTCGTGTTCCCAATTTGAGTTTTTCCTGATAATGCGACCTTGAACAGAGTATAAGAGTATGTAATCAAAGACAGATAACCAAAAGGGGTAACTTAGGCTGGTGTTGTTCAGAACTCTCCCACTTTGTAGCAAACAAAACGAAACGAAACTCTCCCACTTTAATTAAAAAACTGAGCTGAACTCGCCCAGTTAAGTACACAGTCATGATCTCGGCATACCCTTGCATTGTACTGTAAACTCCCAAATGGTCACAACAATTTCAATTTTCAAGTTCACAGCACCAACGAAATACAAGAAAAAAACACCGAAATACTCAAATACTGAAATTCCAACTGCGACTGACCCATTTAATAAATCTGTGGCAATTAAAGCGAACCGCTGGGGTAATTATAGGGCGGTCGGAGCCAAAAAAAAAAAAATAAGAAAACAAAAAACAAACAGACTCTGTTGCTGAATTGTGATAATTAATAGTTGGCCTGGGAGTGTCGTGTCCGCGGAGGGTAGAGAGATCTTGCCTTCGGACTTCAACTGCACCCAACGACGGCACACACAATGAAAATTGTAACAAAAATTGCGAATTTAGTTTTACCTCTAGTTGTTTATTTTGTTATTTTTTTCTCGCGTCTCCATCTCCATCACTCCACAGCTCTTTTATTGTTACAAATCGGCAACGGAACGAGCGAGTTTGCGTAAAGATTAAAATAAGAGTCGACGAAAAAAAAAATGTGCTTCGATGCCTTGAACTGAAATTAATGAGCCCGCTAGCCCCGAATCAGCCTGAATTGGGGTGTTAGCCCCAGTTCCAGCTCCATCTCCAACTCCATCTCCATCTGCAACCCCAAAGAGTCCAAGTCCAAGTCCGAGTCAGCATTTCTTTTGTGGCGGCATTCCACGGGCTCCGCTAATGCAGCCAGCCATGCCCAATTGGCGGCTCCGTGGCGGAGGAGCTCATCCGTCCAGCAATTCCATTCCGTCAGGTGCGAGTGGGGGCACGCTTCATGCTTCAAGTGCGCAACAATTGGACAAAAGCGGATTTGGCTTGCTTGGTCTTGGCTCTCTGCTCTTGGCTCTTTGGGTTTTTTCTGTCCCGCGCTGTCCAACTGTCCATTTCCATTTTCTTTGTTGCCACTTGATGTTTTGAGGTTGGCGTGGATTGGTAATTTGTAAGCGGAGGCATTGCAATTGATTTCAATTGAATTACGCACACACTCGGCCAGGGACCACATGAAGTCCGAACAAGATCATTTCGGATCTGATGTTATTATTTATTGCTTTAAATTCCAATGAGCCTTTAAATCACTTCACCCCTAACGAGTGCCTAATAATTTTAGTGGATTTTTATAACTTGAACTTAATGTTTCTGGTTATGTTATTAGAGTAGAGATGTTATATATTTACTTTGTTAATACCCTACAAGGGTATAAGCATATAAACACTCTTACAAAAATATATAAACTCTTTCAAAGCTGTATTTCAAAAGTTAACCAATTCCCAAGTAGATTAGTAACTGCCTCGAATTCATTTGCCGATTTCTACTTCCTTCCGCTGCCAATCTCTCACTTTTTTATGTGAGAACTGTCCAACAAATTTGCATTTCTTTGGCTCCGGGGGGCACGCCCCCTCAATGTCAAGTTCACAGTCACTTCCGTGGCGAAAGACCAAAATGCAGCAGCGAACACAGACATAACTCCCAGCGATCTGATCCGATCCGATCTGATCTTGATAGCCCCCGAAAAACAATCCAAAAGTACGGCTGAAACTTACAAATCATCTGGCGGACAAGTTCCGGCTTTGTTTGCTCTGGAGCTGGGCTTTATGGTCTAATACCTGCCCATTGTTGACTTGGCGTAAACGATGGTTATAATTTTTATGACGATGTGAATGTGCGATGAATTAATCCCAACGGTTTTCGAGTCGACTGCCCGCTAATTGTGGGTGTGCGTCCGATTGCCTGCCTGCCGGTAGATGCTGGCGGCTAGCCTGGTGATGTCAGTCTGTTGGGGTCTTTAATCATCTATTAAATAACCTTAAGCACACGGGGCTAATGTGAGCCCATTAACTCCCAGAAATCCCAAGAGGAATAGGTCCAGACCCAGAGGAAAACTAAACCGAAATTGGGGTGCTCTTGAGAGGGTTATTTGGTTAATAAAAAAGATGTTTTAATAAGTTAATTAAACATAAATTTATTGGTATTTGCAGACAAATTTAATTGGTTTATAAATTTAAATTACAGAAAGATTACAAGATTAAAAAAAAGAGAGTAATTTCCTTTCCAACTGAAATTAAACCATGAAATCTAATAACATACAAATAAAAATCCCACTAATTTCCCCTAATAATACTTTATATCTTAAATACTCCACAAATATCTATATAATTATATTATTAACCAATAAACTTTATTTACCCTACAACAAGAGCCAGAGAAACCCCCTTAAAATGTACAAACCAAATTACTCAATCTTTTTGTGTGTGAATTAAACGAATTGCTAATCTAAAACAGATCCCAGCCGCAAGTCATTAATGGAACAGACAGAAACGACGCCCCGAGAACCGAGGGCGCGTTCGCTGTAATTAATTTCAATTCGCCACTCTTCGAGCCCGGCCTTGAACTTCAGAAGTGACGTGTCTATTAGAACGCTAATGGACCGGGCTATACTTTCGCTTTTTGCCATCTCGCAGATACAACCGCCGCAATTCTTGAGAAATCCCAGATGGAGATGGCGAGATTGGCAGGCGGGAAAACCAAACATGGGAGCCATGTCATCATAACCGACTGAGCGGCTTACGCACGCCCATTCGAGATGGAAAATATGTGGAGCATTAAGCATTAGGGCTAATTAGTTAATAAACAAAACAAAACAAAACATGCGAAATATAGTATGTCTTGATTGTTGCTGCCTTTTCTTTTGTTTTACATATTTATTTTTATGTTTTGATTTCTTTTTTCGGAGCCAAAGTCCGCTGGAAATTATTCAACTGGCCAATTCTCAATTGCAGCAGTAAACGGTGTTGCACTGAGAAATATATATTGTTTACAAGTAAAGAAGGGTAAAGGAAAAGCTTGAAAATATTTGGTTTTTTTGGGTTTTTCTTAACATTTCAACTTGAGTGTTGGTGAAGAAATAAAATCTGAAAAGGGTGTTTTGGCAATAATCAGGGGCTAAGTATCTTGCCCAAGTTTGATTCGAGTTTTACAATATTTTCATTGGTTGTTTTTTTCAGTCTCTTTGCTCGGCTGCAATGTCCATAATTTCCCCCATTGAACCTGACCGTCGTGGTTGTCGTTGAAGTTGGTTTGCTGCCATTGTAGTCGACGGTTTTACCTGTTGATGGGGCAGCAGCCAGCAAACACAGTTATGATTATGAGAGGTTTTGTGACAATCAACTTCCTCGAAACGTGCCGCCGCGGAATGGCTCTGGCTTGGACTTGGACTTTGCATAATGGCCAGCAGTTGGCCAGCAGTTAGCCAGTTAGTTCGTGTAATGAATTTTACCAGTGTTATTAGGGGACAATCGCTGCTGGCAAGGCAGAGTCAGCGACATTGCCAATGCAGGTGCAATTGGGTGTAGTTTTTAACCGAATATTTATCCTACAACAAAAAAAGGAACTTGAGGATATGGATACAAATCTAGGAAATTGAAATTACTTGTCCCAGATATCGTACTTGAAATGTATTTAGTTAAAAGGAGTTTCTGGAACTCGAAAGTCTTACATTTCCAATGAATTACCTTTTTTTTAGTACACATAAACCCTTTGCTTAAAAATGCAACAAGTTACTTCCCCCTACATCTTTCCACCTCTAATTAGCATACATTTCTCTGTGTGCATTGGATTTTCCCTTGGCGCTGACTAATCCGGCAAAACATTTATTAATTATGCCTTGTAATTGAGGCACCCGCCTGGGAATAATTTTGATTAGCTGCCGTCAGCAATTATCCCTCGAGTCGTGAGGCTGTTTGCGATTTGGTCACCGCCAGTGTCAGTGGTTTTGTTTGCTGACTTCATGGATATGCTCAGAGACTCACACCAGTGGAAATACATGTGGATGAAGAGTGAAAAAAAAATAAAGGTAACCGAAAAAGAAAAGCCAGCAAATTATGTGAACTTGTTATATCACCTGGCCGCTGCCGCTCTGCAGGCTTCAAACACTTTTCAGACAATCATAACAAGAGCCGCTGCACTTTCTTTGCGTTTGCGTTACGCTTCTTTGCATGCATTGCCAAATCGTTTATATATTTATAAGGCTTGTAAGCTAGCCACGCCAGATATCTCTGGGTATATAGATACATGCGGTCAGTGTCCAGACATTGAATGCTTCAATGCTGGCCGCCGAAAAGGAGATACAGATGCAGATGCAGATAACGGATTGAGATGCAGCCTGCAACGACCACAGATACAAGTACAAGTGTAAAGAAATAAAAAAAAAAGAAACATGCGGCACAGAAACGCAAAAGTTCAACAGACGCCAACGAGTTGGAGGCGTTGGTGGTGTCTGCAGTATTGTAAATTAATTCATATTAGCTAAACAAATGCAGCCATGTGAGTGTGTGTCGGTGAGTAGCTTTTAGCATTTCATTCGGCGGATGAGTTGCCGCACAGGTTTCTGCGGTCTGAAGTTCGTTGTGGGAGCATCAGCATCGCATCAGCATCAGCTTCGGCATCAGCATCAGCATCAGCATCGCATCGCAGCCTCGTTGAAGAAACCGGCGCAAATGATTTTTATTTCTTTTTTATCTGCTGCTGCTGCTGCTGCAATTGTTGTTGTATTGAAAATAGCAAACATGCAAAATGCGCAGCGAAGGCTGAGAAAATCAACGGCGAAAATGTTAATTACACTATATATCTGAGCCGCTTCTATCTGGCCGTTCGACTGCCACTTACAATAAGTGCATCTGATGGATGCAAATGTGTGGCCGGCCTTTTTAAAAAACTCAACATTTGAGTTACAGATATCGCCATATATCTCCCTATATCTCGCCGCATGACTAATATCAATTGAATTATGACTAATGTCCTAGAAGCCTAAAAAGCCAAAAAACCTGCTAGCGGGACACACGAAATAATGGCATAGCATAGTTATGAATGATTCATTAAAATAATATTTATCTAGACTAATTTATTAAGAGTTAAACCTAGTTTTTAGCTATTGGTAATATGTATTCATATTTTAGCTTTACGTAATATATATTCCTATTCCTAAATATCTTTTAATATAACACCACAAGTTATTAAAATAGGCCTAAGCCTCTATTGAAACCTATGAAAAGTTATAGAAAATCTGTATTTAAACTGAAAAAAAAACTTAAAAATATTGTTATTAAAGTTTTGTTAGATGTTTTTTATATGTATCAATAATTTTTAAAAAGTTAAGAATACATACATATGCTTGACATAGTCTAATACTAATTTTTCCAAAATTATTTTAGTTACATAAAGTTTAAATTAAATTTATTAAATTAATATAACAATTTATATATAAATTGTAATTTCATGTACATAAATATATATGTGAATATATCTTTAATCCAAATCCTTAAACATTTCCCCAGCATTTGCATTCTGTTCACTTTTAGTTTCTTCTGTGTACAAATCAAAAGACTTAAGGAACGAACTTGGCGGGCAATAAGGAAAAGTCCACTCAACTTGCAGATACTTTTGAGTGGCACTGCGTCAGAGACACCGAGAAAAACAACAGAGAGAAAGAGAGAGAGCCAGAGAGCTGTGATTTGCAGAGAAGAAGAGAAACCCTCGAGAGACAGAGAGAAGTGGCCGTTCTCCTCTCCACAGCGACTGGCGACTGGCGACTCTCAATGGGCGGCTTCAATTGTGTGTGGACTTTTTGGTATAAAACATAAACAAGCCAAAGAAAGTCATTCATTTTGTTGTTCGAGCCAGAGACGAGTGAACCGTTAGCAGCAGCAGCAACAGAAGCAGCCAGAAGACGAGCCGAGCTGCCCAGTGCAACGCAACGCAACGCAAGAGTGATAAATACAGAATCTATATAGTAAATAGAAACACTCGACGACAAGTCAAGTGATCAGTGCAAAGTGTGTGATTCGGATCCAAGACCCTCGGGATTATTACGGATACGTTGCTGAGCAATCGCCACAGAATGCAGTAAGTTCTATCCCCTAGAAAACTATGAATCATGGTCCGAACCTGGATCTGAACCTGGACTTGGCCTGGCGCCCCGCGGTTACCGATTCGTGCTGCAACCGAAATTAACATTTTCGTTATTGTCTCGCCGACTGTCTCGGGGGGTTCTCTCGGCCCAATTTCCCGGGGCTTTGCTTGGCAACCACGAAATATTCTTTTGGGCGAGCGATTTCAAAACCAACTACCAACTACCAGCAGCAGAGACATACGTAACAGAGTAACAGAAATCCAAACCGAAGTCGGTCCGACTTTTCCTTCTATATCTTTCTGTTGTACTGCTTCGCTGTGTGTGTGGTTGTGCATTTGTGTCTTTGGCGTGGGAGTTTTTGCTTTTGTTTGCCGACAGTTCATTGAGAAGGCAGCTGCCTTAAAAACCCAAGGGGATTACATGTCTACTTGTACTTCTTAAATTTATGAGTCGTAAAGATTGTAAAACACAAAGAAAAATGGGTGTATATGTGGGGAATATATAATAAAAGCTTTATAGAATAGGATTGGCTCTGAAGTAGTGAAATAAGATTATTAATAAAGTTGAATTAGAACTTGGGCTGAGTCCAAACTTCTTGTCTTTGGCCAGCCTTGAGTTTTTGATTTGATTTGGAATATCCATCAGGCTAGACCTTGAGACTGCTCTTTCTAGCCTTTAAAGGTCACAAATCAAGACAACTTTGGCCACAGAACAAAGCTGAATCATGTAATTTATATAAATTTAAACTTAAACTATGCAAGCAGAAAGGATTTTGGAATCTCTAGATAAATATAAATAACAAAAGGAAGAAAGTTTCAGGCATTTTAAGAACCCAATACATAAAATATTCCTTTTTTTTCCTGTGCAGATTAACAAACGTTAAAGCTTATAATTCCTCAGATTAGATACCTGGATAAGCAATCCAGGTGGTCATTATTATGGCCTATAATTCGTGTGTGTCCAAGACTAGATCAATCGATTAGGACTCCGAGTGGTCACGCCTGCTGGACACGGTGAGAGATCCAATCTCCGTGACAGATTGCATCACACGAGTGGTCCTTTCTAAAACCAAGCCAAAGAGTCGTGTGGATTACTCATGGGCTGGAGCTGCCCCTCCGTTACATAAGTGACTGCAAATATGAGCGGCAATTGTATCAAATGCACGCACTGAGACGCATGCTGCGTATACGCAATATTTCATCGTGTGGAATTACGGCGACGCACAGAAATGCGCAATTGCCCAAGCGTGCTGCCATCGGCCATCGACTATCGGCCATCAGCCACGCCCATTGGCCACAAGCCACAGCGACCACCGCCCCCTCCGCCCACCGAGGTGCAATGGCTTTCGTTTATTTTTTTGGTCAGCTTTGGGACGTTTGTGGGGTGTGTTTGAGAGCAATTAATAAATTGCCATCGAATTGATTTCTTTCACTTTTTGTTTGGTCGGCCTTGTTGGATTTCGCCCGTCATCGAGCAAAAAAACACACCCACCAAGGTCGCAGATTTGTGAAAATTAAGGCAGCGTGAATGACAGAAAGAGAAAAAAACTACTGGGGAACATAAACTCCATTGCCAAGCAATTTGCAGGGGCGCACACATTATCCAGATGCCCGAAATCAGGCAAACGTGAATTTCCAGCACTAACTGCACGCACATTAACAGGGTTTAATTTGTTTCCAACAACAAAGAGCATAGCAAAAGTGAAAAAATGAAATTAAAGCAGAGCAATGTAATTTATTTTTGGGCTTTCATGTTTTCACACAGTTTAATGGCATCAGGAGTTGTGTTAACGAGCCCGTGCCTGTGTTTAATTAAGCACTCGAATAAAATAACTAGCAGCGAGTGAAAACAAAAGACTTGGGCAACAAACTTGCCGCGAAGCAAAGCCAAACAAATTACATGCTAAAGACCCGAGGTGGAAATGGGAATGTAAACGTATGTAGATGGAAAATGTAAAATGCAAAATGGAAAATGGATAATGGGTAATGGAAATTGAAATGGATGGATGGTGAGCAGCGGGGCAGCGAGCGCGCGCTAAGTGGTGTTTGGCTCTTAATTCTTTGCCAGCTTAGGGTGTTATCCAACCACCAATTCACAAATGCCAGCCAGCCAGGTAAAACGTATTATGAGCAGCAGTCTAGTCAACAACACACTTATCATCACACATCCAGCTGGCCATAGTGGCGTAATCTAAGACTGGCCAGGCTTATGTCACCCCAAAAATGCCCGCCTAACATGACGCACACCCAACATTTAAGGAAATCAAAAGCAAATATAGTCCGAGTTCCATACGCAAGAAAACCCGGTGGCACGACGACGACGACTCCACTTGAATGTATAACCAAACCAACGGCCTGGCCTAGCCGGGCCTGTCTTGTGGTTTCCAGAAGTGGGTGAGCGGTGGGCTGAGTCTGAATCTGGGGGGATAAGGGGATCGAGGCCGACGAAAAGCATCAACATCAACGCATCGGCTATGTGCCTGCCTGCTCCGCTGCTGTCTACCATGATGCCATGTGATGTAACTGCTGTGCGATAATGTCTACATCTGGACCAGAGCCGAGAGACAGATCCCGAGACATGCAACCAATTCTCCATTTATGGCAGACAGACTGGCTATTGCGACGACTGCGAAAGTGGTGCTTGAGAGTGCGCTTGGTGGGGCAAATGGAGCAAGTGGAGCACTCCAGGCTCCATCCAGTCTTCAGTCTCCAGCCTCGGTTGGAATGTGTGTGCGCTTGGCTATTTGCATGCTTCGCAGAGGGAATCAGTGAGGGATTCTCCCCATGGGATTCCCATGAGAGAGTTGCGCAAAAGGTTCGCTGGCTGACAGTGACAATGCAACAGGCGCACACCGTGTGCACAGTGGCACTCTCTCAGCAAGTTCCTAAGGCTCCTAAAGTTCAAAGGTGCAACAACTTGCAACGAGGCAACTGCTAGCAATGCTAGCAACTCCAGCTGCCGCCAAGCGACAGGCTGACAAATTGCCAGCTGGAAGATTCGATACTTGCATAAGACGACTCTCCAGATTTATTATTGGCCAGCCCCCTACATTAGCAGAATTTGTCGGCGATTCGGGTTCAAAGTCACACACTCTCTCACTCACTGGGAAAAGTAAAAGTCCAGTCCCCGGCCAGACTTTTGCTTTTGCTGTGTTGTTGCTATTACTGCCTTTATGGCCGCTCGCAAATATTTCACCTTGCCCAACTATTTGAGACTCTTACTCGGGCTTTGACGTTATGGCCCCAATTAGATGCAGGCAGGCACGTAACGTTGGCTAATTGGACTGGACTGGATTGGACTGGACTGGCCAGCACCAGGAATACCAGAGACACTCGTATCATGCGTATGAACAGCAGTTGACATTCAGCCAAGTCGAGTGGCGAGTGGAGTGGGTATCGTCGGGTAAATGGCGTTCAAATTGAACCCACCGCAAGCTGAGCATCTTCATCATACCGCTCATGGTGACGGGGTATATGGGCTACGGTAACAGGGTCAGTAAGTGGAGGATAATAACTATTAGATATTAGATATTAAACACTTTCTGTTTCCAGTTTAATTAGTTAGTTATAACTGGATTGGAAAAGAGGTTTTCGGCAGAGTTATTTCCTGCCCCACATCCTTAACTAGTTTGCATATTTTTCAGTTATTTCCTGGTTATATATTTCCATTAGTTTTAGATCCAATTAAACTTTTGGTTTTGCTGAAAAAGGAGAGTTATATCCAGTTCCATTTCCAATAGAGATTGGAAAACTTTTGACCATTATAAGGGATCTCTTCTAGCGTATGCCATGATCAGTGAGATTCCCAGAGCCTCCGACTTTCCTAGCCTTCCCAGGCCGCAGTTGCATCTTCATGTAGCTCTCCGTGGCCCGTTTCTATCTTGGGGGACTTGCAGTCCGCGTTGCCTTATAACTAGTTTTCTGGCCTGGCTGGTCTGGTCTCTTGCATAACTGGTCGCTGGGCTGCCGATGCCGATGCCTATGCCTATGCCGATGCCGATGACGATCGGATGATGCTGCCTTCTTTGGCTGCAATTTGGCGGCATCTTCGCGGCAAGGCGAAAAGGTTCGCAGAAATATTTTCCCGCGTTTTTGCTGGCTTGATTGTGTGCTTGCCACAGAGTTTCCCATATCATAAAGCAGGGCCTGACTCATCAATTGATTGCCTGTTTCCATTCCATTGCAGCATCCAGCCAGTCGTTCTCCTAGTCCTGGCTGTGGCCACCGGCCAGTGGGCCAGCGTGGAGGGAGCGGCCACCGGAGCACCCTCGGCCACGGCCACCACGGCCAAGCCCAAGGGATTTGAGGCACGCTCTCTGGACGTCANGTCAACTCCAGTGGGGGCGAGGAGGAGCTCGACGACTTCGAAACACAGGCCCAGACGCATCTGGCCTACCGTCAGCAGCCGCAGCAGCAGCAGCGTCAGCTGTACGAGTACAGCGAGGAGGATCAGGAGGAGGCGCCGCGTCAGGTGTACGTCAATCGGAATGCCAAGCAGCAGAGCAACTACCTCAAGATCCAGGGACAGCTGAAGAAGCCGTTGAGCGAGGAGAGCGAAGAGGAGGAGGAAGAGGTGGAGGAGCCGGACCGTCTGTCCACGCTGCTGAGCAAGTCCTCCTTCAGCTGCACGGACAGGAACTCCGGGTGGGTGCCGCCAGGCTGAGGTTACAATTTCCATAACATTCTCTAAAATTCATGATCCCAGGTACTACGCCGACGAGTCGCTGAGCTGCGAGGTGTTCCACTACTGCCAGGATAGCCAGAAGCACTCGTGGATCTGCCCAGAGGGCTTCACCTTCCACCAGATCCACCTGATCTGCATGCCGCCCTCCCACGACAACATCTGCAAGCAGTCCTCCAAGTACCACATTGTCAACGACTACCTGTACAAGCCGATCAACCTGCAGGAGCACCAGAGCAAGCCCAATGTGACGCTCCGCTACTCTGAGCGCTACTTCCCGGAGAACTACTACGAGCACGAGCACGAGCGCTACGACGACGACGAGGAGGAGGAGCTGCCCGCCCCAAGGCCACGCATCCAGCACCAGCAGCAGCAGCAGCACCATCACCAACAGCAGCCTCAGCAACATCGCCAGGCTGTGACCTACCAGCAGCCCCAGCAGCACCAACAGCCGCAGCAGGTTAGGGTGCAGTACCAGCAGCCTCAGCCGCAGCACCAGCAGCAGGCACAGCCCCAGCCGCAAGTGGTCACCCAGATCCGACACCAGCCGCAACCTCAGCCCACTACCCTGGCCTACCGGAAGCCATTGCCAGTGACCACAGTCCAGCCGCAGCTGCAGTTGCATCAGCTGCACCAGCCCCAGTTGCAGCTGCACCAGCAAAGGCCACAGACTCTGGCGCCGACCGTGACGCCGGCGCCGTATCGCTTCTTCACCGCTGCCCCCCAGCTGCAACATCTGCAGCAGCAGCAGCATCAGCAGCACCCACACCAGCAGGTCTTTCGCACTCCCGAAGAGATAAACATTTCATTGCAGCAGCGCCGGCCGCAGGTGTTCATTGCCACAACGCCGAGGTACTACGAGGACGAGTACCTCTACGAGCGGCGGAAGTGAGGGGGACTGCGGCGTCCGGAGTGAGCAGAAAACAGTCTTGTCGTTCCCTCGGATCCGATCCACCACCTCTCGTGTACATTCCCCCCCTCCTTCCGTCTAAGTATGTAGCTTTAAGCTCTCGCTCTCTCCCAGCTCTGTCTCGGTCAGGCCCGAAAATCCATGCGCGAGTTTTGTGTACCTATTTGTAATATTTAATGTCCTGCTAGAAGAATCCGCCTTCTAACTCAATTCGTTAATAAAGGAAGCCACATTAAGTTAGCCGCTCACTGTATGTCTATCTCCATGTACTGGTCCGCGTTGGACAGGTGCACGGCCTGGCTGTGGGTGCCCTCCTCCACCACGTAGTTGGGCCCGATAATGCAGTTCTTCAGCACCGATCCGCTCTTCACCTGCGCCCGGTGGCCAATGATGCAGTTATCGATGTTGCAGCCCTCCTCCACAACGGCGTTGGACATGATGATCGAGTTGGCGACGATATTCTTCGGGTTGATGATGCAGTTTGGACCGAAAACACTAAAGTTCAGAGAGGTCTTCTCCGACAGCTTGGCATTGTCGGCCGCAATGATCTCCTTCGTCTGGGTGGACTTGACGAGGGCGCCGGGCGAGATCAGTGGATGCGTTTCGCCACATAGATCGTTCCAAATGGTGGCCAACTTTCGGTTGATGGCCAGGAAGCTGAGGGTGTTATTTACCCGCACTCCGATGGCCTCCTTAGGCGCCTGGATGGCATAGCAGCGCACCACGTCGCCGTGGTAGGGCGTTTGGGACAGAGATTGATTAAACAGCGACGTTTGCGTGATCTTCTGGTCCAGAATGGTGTGAGGGACGTACTGAAATATGGATTTATTGATGATTGAAGGAAGGTGACGGGGTATGGAATGGCCAACTCACATGCAAAACGTTATCCTCGTTTTTGGTCACAACTCCCACCTCCGAAGTGGTGTCCTGCACCGTCTTGGGGGGTCTCTTTGCATGCTGCTTCTTGATTAAATGCGGCAGGAACTCGCCCTTGAACGTTGATATATTTTCCTTCTGCAAAGATTTAATATTAGAGGGAACTCTATCTAAAAAATGTATATATTCCTTACCCTGTGCAGGTAGTCGATGACCCACTTCTTCAGCACATACACATGGGCATCTAGCAGGCGGCTATAGACATACAGGCGGCCCCGGTTCTTCAGCAGATGCCTCTGGATGTTGAGGGTCTCCTCGCAATCACTGGCCGCGGACAGGAAGGCCAGCCTTTGGGTGGCCGCATGAACGCCAATCACATCCCGCTCCGGCTTGTGCTTGCTCTTCGGGCCCGGCATAACCACGTCGGACTCGAATCCGCTGGGGAAAAGGAGCAGCGCAAGGGCGGCGTCGTGCTCACGAAACTTGTTGATCAGCGGATAGAGGCTCACATTGCTGACGAGATCACAGCTGAGAACCAGAAAGTCAGACTGAATCTTGTCGTATATGTAGCGCAGGCTGTCCGCAGTCCCGAAGTCGCTGTCGCTGGGTATTGTGGCGTAGTCCAGCTTCAGCTTGAGCGGCGTATTCTCCAGCGCCAATTGGATCTCCAGCTTCTCCTGTTCCAGGACCACCACAATGACCTCTGTGGATGGCAATAAAGACGATTAGAGACCCGAAGATGACTATGCTCACACGAATTACCTGAAAAATTGTGTTGTTGCAACAGGTTTAGAGGGTACCAAAGCAGCGGGTACGGGCCCACCGGCAGCAGGCACTTGGGGGCATCCCCCAAAACTTCAGGAAGACGGGTGCCTCGCCCGGCGGCCAAAACCACAGCCTGGAACTCAGAGTTGGTCATTTCCACACAAAAATAGGAAAGTTCGGCTAAAAAGCGTGCAAATACAAAAAGGCCACGCAAACAGCTGATCTGCTGCAAGACACCATGGCTTCGCTCAGTTCCCAACACTGTTTCCAATCAGACATATGTTCGCTGTCATGTGACTGCGTCATTGTTTTTGTTGCTTTTGCTATTGTATAAAACAAGTCAGATGACCCTTTTGCAATGAAAATCGCCTTAATTTTCTTATGAAAACAGGAAAATACACCGAATGCTCTTTTGTATGAAACAACAAGACTTTAATGCATGATTTGCGCAGCTTACACTACACTACAAAAATGGAATACATACTTTTTCTGCTTATTGGAATAGACTACACACATATTTTGCTACGGCGAATAAGTTTTGTGGCTTGCCTTTGCGAATTAGAATATGGAAACAGAACAATAGTTTAACAATAATATTGCTGGCTGGAATATAGATCCAGGAAAACCGGACAGGTAATACTTAGAACAGAACATCATCGTCGCCCTCATCCAGGATGTTGGCCTGCTGGCGCACATCGATGCCCTGCTGGAGGAGCTCCGCCTTCTTAGCATCAGCTTTTTGCCTGGCCTCGCGCTTCTTGTCCTGGATCTTCTTCAGTCGGTAAAACTCCTCACGCTCCAGCTCGTCCAGCTCGGAGATGATGTAGGCCAGCGTGCGGTCGATTCTCGGGATGATGACATGCTCAATGGCGTTCACACGACGATTGGTGATTTTGATTACCTCGTCCAGGGTCACGAACGACGTCTGCAGCGAGGCCAGCTCCACGAGCAGCTTCACGGCGCTCTGGTAGTTCTTCTTCAGCTTCGCCAACTGCTGTCCACCGCGGGCCAGGCCGGCCAGCTCGTAGGTGTCCGCTCCATCCTGGTACGACTCGAAGACGGGCAGGGTAACGCCAGCCACGTTGTCCTTCTTGGTGCGGATCTTGATCTGTGCCTTGGTCACGTTCTGGAGCACCACCTGATTGATGTCGCCCGAGGTAAACTTGGCCTCCGCCAGCGAGAAGGCCGCCTCTTTCATAACATCGCCCATCAGGGTCTTCGTCTCGATGATTTTGCCCAGAATCATACGGAATCGCATCTGCAGCGCGTCAGCCTTCTTCTTCAGCAGTCCATGGCCCTTTTGGGCGCCCGCCAGGCGGGCCTTCATCAACATCTGGGCGCCACGGGAGGGGAAAATCGGTAGCCTATCTTTGCCAGACATTTTGCTGATGTATTCGTGGGAAAATTGGCTGGTCTAAACGATTTTCTGCTGCGCACCAAAAAAAACTGCAACTGTCGCTGAACCTGAAAAACTCCAACTGGAAAATGACGGACAGCAGTGTTGGCTAATGGGGGGCGGCAATCGATAACAGCCAGTGCTCTGAAGCTCGTCGGGCTTCAGTATTGAACAATTCCCAAAACCAGCTGCGCATTTAAAAAAGTAAACAAATCTGAAACTGCTGTCAGTTTGGTTACTTGAAATATGCGACTGCTGCAACGCTTGTGTACACACATATACAACCACCAGCGGCACTACGTCAAGAAGCTTCGGGTGGAATTTAGGCCAAACATGTCCTCGAACAAGCGCCTAGTCCATCAAGAGATCCTGCGTTACGTAAATCCATTGGCCAGAATCAATGTAGAGTCCGATATCTTCGTCCGCGTCCAGCCCGCCGACGTGCATCAGCATACCAGCGGGGACGTGTTCATAGCCCAACTTTGCGGTGGTCCAGTCAAGAACTCCAATGTCTCGCTGGACATCAAGGTGGCGGACGACGACAAGGAGATCTGCGTGGTGGTCACGAAGCTGACCGAACAGCCCTCGTCCTTCGAGTGCATCCTACAAGTTCCCGTGCGCTCCGATGTCTGCGCTGCGGGAAAGGCCAATGTGCGGGTGGAGGGAATTCAGAGCGAGCTGCTGCAGGTTAAGGCCGAGGGCGGCATCCTCACCAAGAACGTGAAGGCCACCAACATTAGCCTGTACAGCGAAAACGGCAACATCAACTGCCAGGGTACCTTGCTCGGAAAGACCACCGAGATAGAGACCCACAATGGGGTGAGAATGGATTTACGCCGCTTCATTTGCTCCCTTTAGTTTCTCCGTCATTGCATTTGCATCCACAGAACATCTTCATGGACAAATTGCAGGGAGATAGCCTGAGAGCTACCACCAAGAGCGGAAGCATAGTAACCGACTGTTGCTACGTTGAAGAGTCCAAGTTCCAAACGGAAACCGGGCGCTTAGTACTGAATAATGTGCACAAAACCAGCCAAGTCCTTGTCCATGATTCTGGCGACCTGAGCATGAGTAAGTAAATGTGCCTTAAGGACACTTTGAACAGTGTGATATCAACCGCAAATTGCAGCTGGTGTCCATGGCAATCTGCAGGTGGTGACCAAAGGTGGCAGCCTAAATATACAGCTCTCTGAGCTCGTGGGACAGAACAAGATCGATGCCCAGAACCTGACCGATGAGGCCGTCATCTACATATCGCAGACAATCGAGCAGGATCTCAATATCGATGTGGGAGCCTCGAAAGTCAGTTTGGATACCGAACTGGAGCACTTGGCGCATGCATTGAGCAAGGACAAGAGTCGATTCCTGCTCAGCAATGAGAACAAGCACAAGTTAATGGTTAGTAGCTCGGGACACAAGGGAGTGCGCCTGGGAAAGCAGTCGTGGAGCGATATGATGCGCCAGAAACTACAGAACATTAGCACCGAACCGTTGGAGTCTAGTTAAAAGCAGGAGAGTAGCTCAATAAGTTAAGAATATATTATTATGCTGTTAGCTACAATCTCAGTCGTTTTTGTTTTTATCTTTTTTTTTCCTTATGGAGGTATTCACTTTAGGCTTGGCCCGACGACTCGTTGTCCGACTCATAGCTCAGGCATTCGAGTGCTTCGGAGAAGATGGCATCTTGCTCGGCTTTCAGCGAGGTCACAAAAAGTTGCACTTTCTCGGTTCCCATCTCTTGCAGATCTACGTTTTTCTCCTTGATTAACACGGCGGCCAGCAGACGCAACATCTTGAAGGCGTTCTCCAAATACTGCTCCTTGGGAGCGTCCTCCTCATTCTCCTCCTCCTCGAATTCATTGGCCTCCTCGTCCTTCTCCGTATAGTTGTCCGTGTGCTGCTTTAGTCTGTACCAGATTTCCAGAAGGTTTGTGAAAGCCTCCTTCTGATAGCAGTACTTGAGGCGCTGCATAAAAAAAAACCAAATATCAATTAGTGGGCAGTAACCAAAAACCAGGGAGAGACAACTTACACTCCATATGTGCGCCAAATCCTCCAGATACTCTTCCTGACGCTCCCCCAACGGAATGAGTTGTAGCGGCTGCTGCAGAAACTTCAGTATTCGCGTCAGGCAACTGACTATGCTGGGCGCGTACACGTCCATCGAGGACTGTGCCTCCGGCAGCTGAACCAGAATGGTGCATATGTTGAGGTAGGTTTGTATGATCTCCACATCACAGGTTATTTTCGGTCCGCACGACTCGTACCCGACGTCAGCATCCTCCTCGTTGTCGGTGGGGGTAGAGGCGCTGGCAGCGGCTGGGCCTTCTCCGTTCTCCTCACCCGTTTCCTCCTCGGCCAGCTTGGCCTGATCGTCGCGCATGAGTCGCAGGAAGGCGCTGTTCACTCCGTCGCAGAGCTCCTGCACTAGAAAGACCTCCGCAAAGGGCTTCAAGTTAAGCGACGAGTCGGCGTTCTCCTCTTCCACCAGGGCGCAACTGGCCAAGATGGCATTGGTTGCTTTTAGGGCGGCCACCAGCAGCTCATCGCTTACGGACTGCTGCAGTATCCTGCCCAGATTCTGGGCCGAGTTCTCAAAGGCGGCGAAGCAGACGTACCAGTCCACGGCGAACTGTTCCTTGCCGCTCAGTACATGCGCCATGATGTATTGGTAGAGGCGCATCAACTGGATCAGCATTCCGGTGTCCAGGCAATTGGCCAACTTGAACAGCGCCTCCAACGACTGGGGTGAGCAGGTGAGCTGTTCAGCGCACTCCACCTGGGCGCACATGTTGCCCAGCAGTCCGATAAGAATCTCGTAGAGCCTCACATCCTCACAGCCGTGAATCAACGAGAACATTATGGGATCGACGGCTTCATTCTCCAGTAGAAGCGTAACCACCTCCGGGGACACAGACATGTCCCACACCTTGCACAGGTCATCCTCCAGTTGCTGCTCCAGCGGCGAATCAGGCTCCAGCGGAACCAGCTTCATAATCGTCTGCAGGATGAACCGACGGCTGTACATGGTCTCGCCCACAGCGTCACCGCGCATGCGCTCCAGCAGCTCCGCCTCGTCCGCCTCCTCGTTGGCGGGCGGGGGCGTGGACGAGCTGCTGCTGGCACTTGCGGAGACGCTAACCGAGCCAGGAACAGAAGCAGAAACGGACGCGTCGGTCTCCTTGATCGCGTTCTCCACCGGCGGCACCTCGTTGTTATCTTTGGATGTCGCCGGGTTTCCAACCAGTTCCGCGTCTTCTTTGGGCATCTTGAAAATAGGGCTGTTGATAATATATCAAAATATTCGAAATTTTTTTTAGAGATGATATATTTTTATCGTGGTATTTTTTTTTGCCCATATATCGGAATATCGAAATTGCGATTTGTTCATTCGATAAGAAAATACTAAAGCACGGGATCCAGTTCTTAAATTTGTCAGGCAGCGGTGTGAGCGCTCTTTCCACTCGCTTTTCGGCATTTTTTGAGGGCCAATGATGCGGTCACACTTTGTCGACAACCGGCAATATTTGAAACACAATATTCGTTAACCCATTTATTATTCGTTTTAGAATAATAGTTTTCCCTAGGCCATATCACCTAATGTTCTTTTACATTTACATTACATTTTTTGCACTTACCGATCGGTGGTATCAGCTTAAATATAGAATATAGGATAATATTATTATTTATTATTTAAACACTATTTAACACACTATTATTAACACAGATGTGAACGGGTCGAAATCCGCGGAGAGACTGAGGCTGCTGCGGCGAGGCGCCTCTACTTATAGGTGTGAGAAATGGAG
>JAEIHY010019879.1:0-23618 GCA_018904565.1 Drosophila tsacasi
TCTCCAGCTGCTGATTCGTTTCCTCGATTTCCAGAGGAATTTGCAGCTGACTGCTGGCCAGGATTGGGCAGCTTATAAGGATGAGAAGCAAAGTTGGTAGGTGAAAAAGCCTCTCCATGGCTGCTGTTCCTTTCTGACTGTGACACCTTACCTATTGCATTCTAAACTTTATAGGAGGGAATCATTGAAGTCCTTGTTTGCTTTGTTATTAAGGAACATTACTTTTAACAATGCTACTGGGCCACTCGAGCCGCTAATAAAAAAGGCGACAGGTGCTGGATTTATTCGAAATGTTCTTTACTCAAAGCTACTAAATTATTATTGCTACTACAATTAATATTTATATAGGTACATTTATAAGTTGAGAAAATTTCCATTAATTTACAATACTGAGAAAAAATGTAGGGGCCTTATGTCACGGGTCTCGGATATGGACAATTTAATGAAGCTCATCAGTTCGTTAGCAAATAATAAGTTCCGGAATTATAATAAATTGAAATTTTGCAACATAAATTCAAAAATATAATAAAATATTGCGAAGTATACATTTTTTCTATTTGTTTCCCAATTGAAAAATTTTTTTCAGATAGCTCCAAAACTATGAAACTAGTTTGCTTAGAAAACAATATAAATTATTTCGTATTTATACAGTGAGAAATGACCTTCACTGCGTTACAAAAAGCCGAAATGCGGTTAATGGTCAAAATGAAACTATTTTAATATCCTTATAACCTGGGAGAGTATTATAATTTTCTTCAGAAGTTTCCAACGCAGTGAAGGAGTCATTTTCGACCCTATAATTCAAGTATATTTTTCAGCATCGACAGCCGAGACGATCTAGCCGTGTCTGGAAGAATAATATTTAAAATTGGTTCGAAATTGTTAAGGGGTTTAATTGTTAAAATGGTAAACAAAAAAATTGACAAAAAATTAATTTTAAACATGTATTAGCCATGTAAAAACGAACTCTGAACAGTTTTCTGAATTCAAATTAATTTATTTTAAGCGTAGTTATTTTAAGCGTAGATTTTTAAGCTTTTATTTTCTTCAAATTATCTTATGAAATGATAGATAAATATTTACATTTTAATACTCCTTTCGGGGTATTATAATATCAGTCAGAAGTTACTGTAAATGTACTGTGTATAGGAAAATATTAATAGCGAATTTGTATAACAGGGATAAATGATTTTCAATACGTTTTGTATGAGTGATACTAAAATTTCAAAGCAACATTTCTAGATTAATTTGATTTTAGCTGTATCCCGACTGATCTTCGATGCCACGTACGCCTTAGGTGGTAGTCTCAAAAATGTTATTGAAAATGCAACTATATTTACAAACATTTTTCCAAAGTATTCACTAACTTTTTCATATTTAATGGATTTTCTGTAGCGACTCCTGTTCAAGTACAACTTACTCTGGCATAACGAAATTGTTGGGGCGCCACGTGCAATAAAATAAAAAGCAAAACGCAATTAAAACTATTTCAGACGACGCCGTCGCCGCCGCATTTGAGACACATGCAGTGCGCAAATGTTTTGCGTAATTGCAGTTTGGGGCTCATTAAAGACCAGAGCCAACTTAGCTGGCTCTCCTAGGGGGGGGTTTCCTTCGGACACAGCTGGCGTGCGAAAAGTGCCAAGCGGACTTAACAATGCGTTACATTATTGTCCTCCCGCGCCCGAGTCCGAGTCTGAGTCCGAGAAAAACATTAAAAATCCATTGCACAAAGCTAGACAAATAGACGCGCAAAATCGTTGGACTGCGAAGGGAGTCAGACAGACAGATCGGCTGTATATATATTCATACATACATATATACCCATAGTCCTCCTGCAGTCGTACATCAGGCGCTCCTCTGGTCCGAGTGGCTTGCTTAATTAATAAATTGATTGGATTGTTTTCACAACACGCGGTTCGGTTGCCAGGGTTATTTTACTTTCCCAGTTGCTCGGTTTAATCGCATTTTCTTGTACATTCCTTTTATGCGTATTCGTTGGGCAATTGTTTAGTTTTTCTTCCTTGATTTTCCAGCAAGTCACTTGAGCTTTTCGAACGAAAGGTTAATTTATTCAAAGAGTTTTTATGGATTAAGTGGAAACAGTGGAACAGTGGAAACACCTTTGGCAAAGCAATTTAGTCATGTTATTTTTATTAATTGTTTTATTTAAAGGGAGTAATAGAAATCATTTTAAAACATTCTTTAATAAAAGAAAACCTTATTTTTACAAATATATAAAAGTGTTTTTATCTATTAAGAATTAAATATATTTATTTTTCCACAAAAAATTAGGCTTAGAGATAGTTTATTCTCAATTTCTTAACATATGGTGATTTTTACCATATTTTTCATGTATAGATACTTTTAAATTGCCTAATATAATAAATATAAAGAGAAATAACAAATTATTTATTTGTTATTATTTGTTAAATGAAATAAAACCCCTTACACTTTCTTTTAATTTCCTCGTTCCTCTCAGTTAGCATTTGATTAACAAATTAATGCAATTTATTAACCGAATAAACACTCTTCGAGCGCTTTCATCTCCATCCTTTTGAGATGAACATGCAGACGACCCCCAGAGCTGTCCTCTGACCTGGTTGCCCTCCTCTTTACCCACTTTTTTCCACCCCTTTTTCTGGTATGCCGTTAACTGCTATTAAGCTAGCCACAAGTTGCTACGCGACAAGTCAACACACACACACATATGGAGACAGGAGCAGACACAGCCACGGACACACATGGGAGTCGCCTGGCTCCTGCCTTGTTATTATGGCCAACAATTCAACAGTTATCCTTTGGCCTTCCCTCTTTTCCCGGTTTTACGAGCGCCACTTGAACCCGTTTATTTTGCATGTGTGTGTGTTTGCCGGTTTCCTTTTTTGTTTGCTTGTTTTTCTTGGTTGGTGGCAAACACATTTCACATGTCGCCATCGCCGTTCTGCGCACTCATTTCCGCTTCCTGTTTTGTGGCCAAAACTTCAGAGCCACAAAAAAGGTTTGTCCCGACACCGAACCCCCCTCGTTGACCGTTTTTAGTACAATTTTCATTTGTACGCCACGGCCTCGTAAATCATGCGCTGACATGGCTAGCAAAATTGTCGCTGCAGTTCATAATAAAAAGATAAGAAAGAGTCCCCCCGTATCCGAAAGGACTCGGCAAAAACACCGAGAAATTCTACAGCATTGGAATTTTCAGCGCAGAAATGCGGCAGCCAGGAGGATAAAGGGAAAAGGGGTTACCCGGGAAACGCGAAATAAAATTAATAAACTCAAGTGAAGACAACTGGCCAGATGGAGAATTATGTGGGGAATTCCATAAGTAATTGAGTTCTGGATGGGCAGTGAGAACTAGCCATGAAAAAGGATCAAGTTTATATTTAGAATTTCATTTGCAAGTATTTCTAGCAATATTCTCTTACAACATTTATTAACATTAAGATAGTTCCTGTTCCAAGTGCCTAATTATAAAATAAACTCAAAATACTCCTTGTTAAGCCATCTCATTTACGCACTCAGCACTCGACTTCGTATCCCTTTCACTGGCATAACTTTATGCAATGCAGCTTAGCTTTAATTATGCATTGCCACATGAGGCGGCATGTTGAGCTTGCCCCCAGACACTTTATCCTGTTGGCGGCGGAACCGCTGGTGCGAAGTCCGCACTAATTAATCCCTTTACGACTGAAACCTATCAAAACACAAGCTTAACTTTTCCAATAAAAATAACGACGACACCGCCGCAAAAAAAAAAAAAAAAAAAAACAAAAACCAGAAACGAAAAAAATACCAACGAGATGCGACCGGGAAAACCACAAAAAGCAGAAAGCACAAGGAATCTGCTAACTTCCTATGACCACGAGTTAGGCTTACACTGTGGGAAAGGGATAAGAATTAGAGACTCTTGAGTAAAGGGTTACATTTTATAAGATATATGAAACAATGATAAATTTAACAGAAATTAAATATTTCTAAAAGTTACTTTTATTTTATTTATTTTTATTATATTGGGTAGTTATTAAATTTTTCCCCGAAGTGCACCTGACACTGAGATGCCGAAAGAGCAGCAGCAGCCAACGGACTGGAGGCTCCTCGCTCTCTCCCTCAGTGACTACAAGTTCCTGTCCTTGTGTCCTTGGGTCCTTTCCTGGCTCAAAATGCAGCAAAAGTTGGCGCACTAATTACCAAGGATTAGTTTCATATTTGTTTGTCAACAGCGACCAAAAGCGGAGTCCTTGCGGATGGAGCGGGTGTGTGCCCCCTGCAACTCGAGCAGCTGCTCGTGACTAGGACCGGGCAACCGGAGAGACTAGCGAGTGTCCTCCTGTCCGCCGACAAGTTGGCAAGATTATTTATGAGCTCGGCTCTGGCCAAGCGGCGAAAAGGAAATCATGGCCAAATGGGAGCGAAAGCGGGAGGCCAACGGCGTTTAGCTGCCTTCGTATTCATAATGAAATTAAGTCGATTGAATGCCCTGATTATATTCATACCATATACATACCTCTCTGGCAGTGCGTAAATCCGTTGAGGGTAAGACAAAATAAAACCAAAATACAAGCAAAGTAATTCCAAAAGCGAAAAAAATTAAAGGCAGTTAAGAGTAGGTGAAGTTTGAATACGCTTCTAAAGAATATATATTTAAAAAAATGCATACAATTTAAAGCTAAGTTACAAGCTTTGTTAAGATATCGATTAGGTGATATCTTTCCCAAAAATCGAATTGGTCTTCAAGGCACTCCTCCAGACACATAAACCAGATATATTTTCGACGTGGTGCTGGCATCATAACAAACACAAAGTACCTCCTGGCATGTTTATTATTCGGGGAAAACGTATTACCCGGACCCACCTCCGAGCACATAATCAGATTGCAGAATGCAGAGGGCAACCCTTGACCAACGGGGCAAGGAGTTAGGGAAGTGGATAAGAGGCCAGGACCAACCACCCTCGGAATCGCATGTCTCTAATGTGATTGACCCTTACGCCTCGTTGCTGGCATAATACTTGTGTTATCCCCGGCCGGCAGGGAAGTGCAGGACCAGAACAAGGGCCACAGCCAGAACCAGGACCAGGAGCAGGACCTTGCCTTTGCTCCCATGTTGGTCATCGTGGGCTTCAATAAATTATCACGCCATATAAAGCAATTAATTCCACAGCAACGGCTACTCCCGCCGACTGCCTCTACTCCCCACCTCCAAGTCCACTTCCTGCAGCTCAAGGGTTGTTTGTGTAAAGTTTTTCCATATTATTTGCTTACAGCTTACAGCTGGCTTCCCTTTTCCACATTTTCTTTCATTTTCGGCCGGGATAAATAAGCTTTTAATGGGGTTTAGACTCTTGTTCGTGCTAATTGATATTTCCTGCGCCATCGTCACTTTCTTCATAATTCGATTTTCAATGTAGTGCAAATTTTTCAATTATTTCTACAGCACTTTTTTACTGTACCGCCCCGCACCACCCGCCTATGACCCTGCAAAGTGGCTTGCAAATTACTTTCGCCTTCAGTTTTGTCGCCGGCAAAGGAGGACGGGACTCACAGTGGTGCCCTGGCTCCTGGTTATGGGTCCTGTCATGCAAGCGGTCAGCTTGTAAGTTTGATTGGCTTTTCCTTGCGGTTGTCTGACCGATCTCGATGGCACTGCATCGTAACAATGTTTTGGCTGGAAATTAAGTTTTATGCTCTAGTTTGCAGAAACATTATTTGTTTTTTTTTTTTCGTTGGTTTTTGTTATTTCATGCAGCAGTTGCAGGATGTAGTGAAAGTGTTTTCTTGGCTGGGTAAACCTCTAACAAGGCCTTCCCTTTCAGTTGATTAAAAAGGATATTTTCTGGCTCTTTTTTTTTAATTCTTATTTATTTTTGTGCCATATTTAAGTCACATTACCTAAAAACCTCTATGTTTGCTAAGTGTACTCTCATTTTGTCCCTTGAAAACTCAATTACCCAACCTATATATGTACTTTCCTGGTCCCCCAGCGACCCAGTTAGGTATATTTTATGCTCCATTGACATAAGTTCACTGCCATTTCTCGCTGGCCAGTGCAAAGCCATCAATTTTCAGAGACAACAAGGCTAGAGGGCCGCGCCTTTGTTTAAATTTTGGCAAGACATAATAATTTTCCTACGCAATGAGCGTCGTTCTATTATTATTATTATTATTTGGCCTGCCAAAATAAAGGCGTGTGCCGGGTTTCCTCGGAGAAAAATATACACCCGACTCGGCCCCATAAATTATGCTGACAAAATGCATTGCCCACGCCCCATAATTAGTGCGTTAATAAAGACAAGAGTCCGTTGGCGGCGGATGGATAGACAATAGAATCGGATAGTTTTATTTATGTGATTTGTCGTCGCTGCAGCGGAGGCGATCCAATAAAATAGCCCAAACCCAACGGCTAACGGCTTTGGCTTGTTGTCGCAAACAACGCCATAATAATGTAATGAAATTTATGATGCGCATTTAATGTACTCCTCGTCCCGGCACTGTGCGACAATAAAGGCCAGACTGGACGGACTTGGAAAGACGGCAGGAACTTAGACTTCCACTGGGGAGCTGGAATGCGAATGGAACTGGGATTATAACTGGCAAATACATTATAAGAAAAAGTCGCATAAAATATTGATAGATATTTTTGTTAAATTTTAATGAAAGAAAGTTGTAGAATTCCTTTCTGAAATTGCTAAAAATTATAAAATAAATAAAAGGAAATTTAAAAATGAGAATGTTAAAGTAAGAAGTCAATTTTTCGTAGAGGAATCCGAAATTTTTGTGGGTCCATCAGAAATCCTTAAAGTTTTTGAACTAAATTAAACTGTTTTTGGTACCTAAAACATTGTATTAAATAATTTTAGACACCCTTTAAGGGATTTGCAAAGTCTTAAGACTTTAAGTCCGATTTTACAGAAGTATTTTGGGATCCATTTTATTCTTTTGTATTTTAGTGGCTTCACCCGAATGATTTATTTATTTATTTACTTATAACATTTATATTTCTTGCACTGTTTAAAATTGATATTTACGATATTTCTTAATCCTACAATTTCCATTTTCAATTTTAAGTCCGGTAAATAAATAAATAACTGTAGGTAACAAATGTATTATTAAATAAACTTCAAATTGTTGTACAATGTATCCGAAAAAGGGATCTTATATACTTTTATGAATCTTACTTTAGATACCTTTTAAACCTGACTTATAAACAAATAAGGTAAAATTGTATTAAATTAATTCTTCCCCCTTTTTATCACAATTTATTCCCAGTGTAAAACTGCCTTTGAAGCTTTGTCCGAACAAAGCCAACACTTAACTGATTTCAAAATTATATTGGCGCGCGTGTGAGTGGATTGCTGTGTATATGTATAATATGGCATATAATTTTATTGCTTATTGTTCGCACTGGTCACCCTCCCCCCAATTGCACCACCCTTCCCCCCGTGGAATCACTCCCTTCGCACCGCTGTAATTTGTGCGTTTGTGCGTGATGAGAGGCGAATCGGACTGCGAAGCGAGACGACAGGGTAAATATTTGTCCTGGCCAAACGCTAGTTGCGGCAATCTAGACACATATCTGTGCATACAATGGGTCCGCGACCCATTCGTCCCCTGTTTGTTTTAGTTTTCATAGAGTTTTATTGTCTCAGCGCACTGCATTTATTGGAAAAGCGAAGGGAGAAATTGATTGCCGGACAGTGTCAAGGTTATGGGTTTGGGATTGCTATTCCACCAGTAGACAGTAACTTTTAATGTCTAAATATAGCTGAAGTAATAAATATTTATTATGTTCATATAGTATAGAAGTAACAGTTTCATAATATCAGGGATATTATTTAAATAAAGGTACACAACAGATTAAAATCTTTAAGTCAACTTCTCATTTGAAATGTTATAACTTAAGCAATAAAATAATTACTTGTTTGCTTATTTCACATCACCTATTAAGGTTGTTTCTTATATTTTATGTCCTTTTAGGTTGATTAAGTAATTAGGAAACCACCTTTTAACTTGCGAAACGCTTTCGAAATTACACCGAATGTTCTTTTTAATGACTTGCCTAATTTTACGCGACGATTTCCTGCCCTGGCCCCAATATATAGCAGCTATCAAATAAATCGCTGTCAACAATTCCGGCCATGACTCATCTTTATACCCCGAAAAAACCCACGCCATCTTATGACAACATCAAGAAGCTAGAGTTCCAAGTCCAAGTCCAACTCCAAGTCCCCATAAAACGGCAATCCACGCAAATAGACAAGTTAATTTTGCTAACTAATTTGGGAGAACAGCTAAAGGCCAACAACACACGCCTAAATCGTAAAATAAAATCAGATCCAAAAGGGAGCCGAGCCTGATTTAGCCTTTAGGCTTTTTATGCTCCGCCTTCGAGGAAGTGACTGAGTGACATTGACGTTGGACTGACACGTGATATCAATTCTCGTTCTCGTCCTTGGCGATGATTCAACGGAATCACAAAGGACTCCTCTCTTCTGGCCGATGATGAGGTGCAAAAGAGTGGGCAAAAAAAAAAAATATGCGTCAAACCCATTCCTGTTGCTCCTTTTCTTTTCATTTTCTGTGTTATTTTTCCTTCGCCTGCGCACTTCCGCAATAATTTTTATCGCATTTATTTCTCTGGGAGCTGCTCGAAGCTCGCTGCTAGCTGAATTTTTACTGCCGCCTGCCTTTGGCCACATTTCACTCCGAAAGGCGGTGGGTTTTCCTAGGCGCCACTTGAACTATGAAAATTTGTCCCGCCTTGCTGGCGCCGTGTTTATCGATCGCGCATGGAAAACACTTTTGCCATTTGCTTTATCTGCCAGCAAACATTGCCCGGCAGAAGGAAAAATATATACCATACTGTAGGGGAGGGTAGACAGGACCTCGGACTTGGTTCGTTGGTCTTGGTTCCATTCCCATTTCCATTTTCCGTCGCATTCCCTTCACAATTTCGTTTGGCGCATTTTCGCTTTCCCTCGTCGCGTGGTGCGTTCATAAATATTCCGTTTTTGCCATTGCCCTGCCACGTCCTACTCTTGCTGTGTGCGAGTGTGTATTTTAAGTGTGTTTCTGTTTTTGCAGCAATTTCAGTTTTTATTCCCGTAATTTATATGCCCCACACTTATTGGGGTAGGTTTGGGTAAACGTTTTCCTGGAAGCAACAAAAAGGAATCGGGCGGCAGGTCTCCGCCTATCAGAGGTTGCCACTGAGTTGCAATTACCACTTGCAATGTTGCGGCCAACTTTGAAATAGGGCTGGCATTTGCCAGATCATTATCGGGGCATTCTTTGGGATTATTAAGTGATAGTTTGAGGGAAGAGAAGCTTACTATATGTATTTATATAATTATTCAAATAAATAAAAGGAAATTCAGAGAGAAGTAGCTTGGTTTTCTTCTTGACAAAAAGACAGAGCTCTGTAGCAATTCTGGAACAAAGATTTATTATTAAGTGATATGTTCTAAAAATAACAGCTTAAGCTATTTATATATAAATAAATATAATAACCTTAGTCCATACCTAAATTAGTAGCTTACCGATCGGAGCTATCAGTCTTCTATATAGGATATATGACAATAGTTTTGTTTCGGACTTACCCGCAGTAGAGGACACTCAGTTACTCTCTCGAAAGGACTTGATCATCGATGAATCTTGGCAAGTTTACAGTCCTCTACTGCGTGTAAGTTTGAACCAAAACTATTATCCCATATCCCATATTCGACTTTTCCACGAATTTTTACGAATTCTATAATAGGAGAATGCATGATTAATTTATATCACCGTCAAAATGTATATAAAAAACTGCCAAAATCTCTCAACTTTTGTTTACTGCACCCTCCCCATACCTAAACCATTATATTTCATAACAAAATATTAAAAATTTCCCTAAACTTTGACCTAAGCATTTACCCCTTACTGAAATCTCCCACCATCCCCAAGTCAGCCTCTCCACGAGAACCCCCATCAAGTGACCCTCATAATTTACAAAAACATTTCGCTTTAAAAATTAATTTCAAACATTGCCCCCAAATGGAAAATTTATTTTAATTGATGATTTACGTTGCCAGTCACGAGCCGGCGGACCGGACCCTTCTCTCTAATGAGGACAGTTGTTGTGGGCAAGTGTTAACATGGAAACCCCACTTAGGAGTAGGGAAGCGCTGCTAATCAAGTGTTAAAGAAGGATACCCGGACGGCTGAGGGACCTCTTTCTGCCTCTTCCTTTTAAATATTTAAGTGGATTTATTCTGGCCGGAAGGAGGGTAGTCCTGGCAGAGGCAGGGGAAGGGATTCAGACAGACTTGGAGCACTTCCTTCTCCATTTTAGAAATTTGCATGCAACTTTTTGTGCTGCACTTTTTTGCTTTTATTTTTCCACCTGTCGCGTAAAATTTCACACAGCAGCATAAATTTCAGACCCGACCGCAGGTTGCAAGGGGGTGGTGGGTTCAGGGACAGGTGGAAAAACCGCCTGGCCACGCCCACACCTTCAACGGCAGCTCCGGTTACAGGCGCTTTTCCCTGAGGCGACGCGCCGCATTTGACGCCACATAATTTTGCTGTCGGTGGAAGTTTCTGTTAGCCGCTTGTTGTTTTTCGCCCCGCAGCTCCCCCCTCCCCTTATTTGCGTATTTTTTGGACCAGCCACGCCTCCCCCGCCCCTTGCAGTCGCATTGGTGAAATTTATTTGGCGACAATAACAAAAGTTTTGCATACTTTTGGTCGGTTTCGGCGGCATTTCATTTACGATTTCGTTTTCGTTTTGTTTGCTAATTAAAAGTAAGTGCTGCTGCTCTCTCTCACCTGGTGGTACAGTGGTTTATGGCTTAACAAATAATTAGTAAATTGGTATAATGATACATTGATACAGAGATCATAGTTGTAAAAAGAGAAACATGCAAAGAATATCAGAAGATAGGAGTTAAAAGGAAATATTAATCATTTTAAAACCTCTTGAAGAAATTTCTATGGCAACTCTGAATAATTTATTTAATTCATTCAAAATGTGTTTTTTTTTTTTAATATTTATTGTTTATAAATAATAGTTTTGTAGCATAATAAATTATAAGCAAGTAGATTTCCCCACATACCACTGTGCTAAAAAGGGTATCTTAATCAGCTTAAAAACGAATAAACCTTCTTCGGCTAAATGAATCGCTGAGAATGAGGGAAAATTTAAAGAAATATTTTGGAAAACTGCACACGTGTTCGCCGGCGGCTGCCTTCCCGCCCCTGCACACCCTGCCCTCCGGCCACGCCCCTTTGGGACGCCATTTTGCACGCGAACTTTTGGCCGCAGTTTGACATTTTGCCGCAAGGAAAAAGCGCTACGAAAGGCGGAAAAACTTGAAAATAAAAAGGAGCGAGGCGAACATTTAAAACTTTCGCAGTTTTAAATTGTCGCAGAGGCAAGAACGAATGAAAGGAAAGGCTGCAGTTGACTTTGTTTTCCCCGCAGCCCACCGCCACCGAAAATTCCCCGTTCTCGGGAAACCTCAACTCGATGCGACTGTCAATTGCAAATGTCACACTGGGAAAGCTCTGAGGGAAAAAGCCGGACTGAAAGTGGAGTCGGTCTTTCCGCTCGGCTGTCACTAATTCCCCCAGCTCGATTTGCATTTTTCGGTTTCGGTTTGGGTTTTTCTTTTACCGTGTTGCACCCCCAGTCCTCGTTCCCAGCAGTTGTTTTTCCCCGTTTTGTGTTTGTGGCTTTGTGCGGGGGCTTTTCTTTTTTGCCATGTGCAGCGGCGGTTTTTCTAAATAAATTGAACATTTACTAATATCTTGATCAAATGTCGCTGTTATACCGCTTGATAAATGGAAATTTTCTGTGGTCTGAAGGCTTTTCCGTCGCTTGTTTTTCGGTCGAGAGTTTTGTAACGCTTGGCTTGATTGAGTGGACGCGCGGTGGGTCATTCTTCACAGGCAAATAGAGTGGAAAATTGCTATAAAATAGGTAGTTATCTAGGCTAAAAAATCATAAACTTTAAAGTTAAATATTATGCGGAAAAGACTCCCTTAAGAAACCCCTTAAACCAAAACAGATACGTTATATTCCTGCTGCCTTTCCGCAAAAGTTTCGCTTTTTCGGGCTACAATTTTACAAGGCACAACAAACTAATAAGAAAGTACGTGCGAATAATTTTACAAATTAGACGAAGACTCAGAGGAGGGGAGGGGGAAAAAGCTGAGGAAGTTGACACCCGCATGCCGGGGCATGTAACTAAATACTTCTTGTGCCACTGTTTCGGTGCAATAAAGCCCCAACTAACATGATAAGAGACCAGGGACTCGTGTGGAAACCAGACACGCCTCAAACTTTGGGCCGCAATGCTGTTAAATGCAAACTGTAAACAAGGACGAGGTCCTGGCAGCAACTATTTTGCGTGTGACAACACTGGCTATCGCTTGCCTCGCCAAGGGAAACTCAAAGCGCTCGCGGCAACTTCTGGCAGCGACGGCCACACGTCGGATACTCGATATTTTGAGATGTTTGCAGCGAAGAAAATGAGTTGAGAAGCTGTGGCAATTACGGGGAAGAGTTTGAAAGTTAAGAAACTAGATTTTAAATTGGGTTTTAGAGGTTTCGAAAACTTCTTTACAAATTCTTAAAAACTCCTAAATGGTTTTAAATATTATTATTATTACGACTTTTGACGGCCACACGTCGGATGCTTGATATTTTGAGATGTTACTCCAAAGAAAATGAGTTGAAAAGCTATTGGGAATATATGGAAGAGATTGAAAGTTATAAAAGAAGCAAAGAGCATATCTAAAAAAAAGTATTAAAAACCCCTTAAAGCTATTAAACATAAATATTACTTTTAATATATATTATACAATTAAGTTTATCATTTAATTTGACCTCTAAGACATTTTTCTTATCTTTAAAAATATTTCTGCTTAACCCTGCCTTACTTAGCCCACAAAACTTAATTTTTCCTGAGCTTTACTAATTTTCCTCGAGCTAGTTCCGTTTTTGGGGGCAAACAAAAAGCAATTAGCCAGCACAAATCCGAGGAAAAGCAAGAGGGCATCAAGCCAAAGAGCGGGAAAGCGGAGGAGAAGAAAAAAGAAAAACAGTGAGACCCGGAAAAAGTCCAATAATAAATAAATAAAACTTAAAGCAACTCACATTAATGAGGCCGCTTGGCGCCACTTGGCATGACAAACATGTGGCGCACGTGGCCAGAAACCGAACTTGGACAGCTCCTGGGGTTCTTTTTTCGGGGGGCGTACACTGTGGGGTGTGCTAGGGGGTGGTGGGATGGCTTGGCTCCAGTACTAATTCCCTAACATGTCACGAATCATATTGAACATGCGGCTGTGCCAAATGATGATGAGCGCTGGCCAATGAATGGGAGACAGACAGTTGAGCAGAATTAAGCCAAGTGTTGTCTGCTTCCGCTCCTAACACTTAACTCATTTTCTACATGTGCCGCATACTAAGAGTGCACTGCTCATTTCGGTTCGCTGGCAATTATAATTGGTTGGAGAAAGGAAATTGTGTAATTTTTCACCAATTTTCATGCATTCCCAACCATTTTGGCCATTAATTATTATTTTTCTCGCACATTTCGCTGATTTATTGAGTGTCAGCTGGGTGAGGGCGGAGTATGGCAGTATATATTTTCACATATTATTTTATTTGGCTCTCCCAGCAGCTGCAATCACTGCGGCCTACAAATCTGTCTCTCTCTCCCCGAAAAAAAGCAACACAAAAATTAAATGCAAATTGCAAATGAAATTACATGCACTTCCACTTGAGAAGAGCGCAGACCGAGGGAGCGGCAAAGGAAAAAATAAAAATTATTAAACAATCAACAGCTCAAACAGAAGCTGCGGAATACCTAGACGGGAAATATCACCGCTCTTCCTGCCTCAAACCACTCCCCCCGATGATGACGCACATTAAAAGCCTGCAACATTCCGACCGCCATTAAGTCAAATGGATGAGCTTGTGTGTAATAAAATTTTTTATTATCATCTGTCGCTTGCGCTTGAAGCATCGAAATGAAAACAACAACAGTGGCCAGAGCAGCGGCAAAATGCAAAATAAAACAAGAAGCGAGTGGAAGATGAATATCTGGGGATTATCATGGGAAATGGCGAATGCCCTGCGGGAAAGGAACATTTAAAACAGCCTTTGGGGTTCTGGAAGATATAGAATTTTAAGGATTTCTTTGAGATGAGGTTATTTTAAACATTTTTATAAGGGTATAACTTCTGTAATAAATATGTATTTTAAAATTTAAATTCAGGTAAATACCGAATGATTTCTTACCAACGTTTACACGCTTTTTAATGGAGACTTCCAGATTTTCTTCTTCTCTGACTAATTTTTAGTTTGTTTTGTCTCCAAATAATTACAACAATTGTTTACATTTAAAAAATGCCAAAAAGTATGTAGTGCAGAACGAAAATACTTAAATTAATCAATTGTTAGCAGACTTTTAGACACGTTTATAGGAGATTTTCAAAAATTATCCATTCTTATATTAAAATAAATCACTCATACTCAAAGAATTTTAATTAAATAAATATTTTTCATTTAAAAAAATTTAATTTCAATAAAATAAATCTCAAAGGTACATACAAGTATTTAAAGCAAAACTGTTGAAGTATTTCCTATTTTAATTTAGTTAATAATTATATCTAAGGTCAAGTAACTTAAAAAATATCCTCAAAATGATTGAGTAAGCCAATTGAACCACTTAGCCTGTTAGGACATTCAGACCACCATTGCCTTGTCTTGGTAAATTCACACAAAACATCACCAGAAGCCGGAAAATGGGAAAAGGGGGAGTGACGGGAAGGGGGGGAGATGGAAGAGAGACATTCGGGCAGACAGCAGCGCAGGCATTCAGAAATGATGGTCAGCAGCAGCAGGAACAACAACCATTGAGGAATATCAGCAACAAACTTTCGAAAAACAATTTTTTCACTTTGCCTGCCGCCGCTCGAGGGAATTTATATATTTTTGTATATTTTTATTTATTTTTTTTTAGTTTTATGGCATTTTAAAAGTAGCACGAGCCCCACCGCCAGCACACTGGCATTTTACACTCGACTGGCGTGAAAATTCATTAAAAAATTGTGTTTAACATGCCAAACAAAAAACATCAAGCGTGCTGGCAGTGGCAAAAAAAAAGAAGATAAATGCAAAAAAACCAAGGCGAACAATTTTTGTGAAATTTTTTATTGCGGTCCAGCGGATGGCAAACGAAATATTTTTGTTGGTCTCACGGATCTTTTGCATTAATGGTCGCGCTTTTGGCGTATTTTTTGACATTTATTTGACGCATGGCAATGATGTTCATAAATTTTCCCCCGACGAAATGCAATTCGCATTGCAGCCGGGCTTCGGGGTTGGGTTTCCTCGGAGGCAGACCCTAGCTGTGTCTTGAGCTCTGAGCCGAAATGAGGCCTGTCACTGGCAGTTGTCTTTCAAATAAGGACTTGAAACCAACACCCCCCCCCCCCACTCCAGGCAATATGTGGAAAAAACAATTTGTGCCAAAGAAATGCGGTTAAGGAATGAGACCAACTTGGGGTTGGCAGGACGAACAATGGCCCGAGGCCTTGGTGACTTGTCAAAAGGAGCGTCGACGGTGGCCGCCCCTCAGCGAAATTCATTTGTTATGCAAGCTACATTTCCGTTTCCGGTTAACACAGTTAGCAGCACGAGTCAGGATCAAGCGGGGCCATAACACGACCAGGAACAAATACTGCAACGTCAAGTCGGAAAAGTAATTTGCATTTACCCGTTGATTAATTATAGGAGAGTGCAAGTATGGCAAAAAGGAAAATGTATAAGCTAAATAGGAAGAGTTCTAAGTGGAAAATTGATTTCGGCTAAAGGTACATCTGCCACAGAGGATAATTTAGATGAGTAAGAAAGCTATTGCTAAGATAATTCAAATATAACCAGTATACTTTTATAATAAAAATATTATAAAAGAAATAAAAGAAGTTAGTTGAATAAAAACTAAATAAATTAAATATAAAATAGTTTGCTTGCAGAATTTTTTATAGCTAATATATCCCATACGTTATGGCCATATCGTAATCATTTTTTAGTGCATTTTCTTTATGCAAATGTTTGAAAAGCGAAAAGTATTTTCAGCTGATTTGCATTTCTGCAACGAGCGTCGCATTGCGGTCGGAAAAGTCGAGCGGAAAAAGGCCAAGCTAACGGGCAACCCAAACCCAAACTCTATTAAATGGAGACCCATCAGCAGCAGGTGACGGAATGGATTCGAAAGGGTTGAAATCAAGCGGAGGGGGAGTGTTGTTTATACCACACGTATTGCCCATAAATTTCCCAAGCACACACACACACAGAGAAATGTGCTGAGTATCTATCGAGCACTATATCATTATTTGCCAACTTGAGGTGCGCATTAATAATTATCGCCGGCGATGATAGAACCAAGACAAAGGAGAGGGTCCTTACTGCAGCTGAATTGCATAATTACGAGGCGGATATTTTGGGAAGTTTTTGAAAGCCAATTATGCAGGCAGTGATGAGAAAGAAACTACATATAAGTAGTTAACATTTAACATTTATTTAACGTTCTTGACAATACCTTTTGCTTAAGTTAATAATCCTTTCTCTAACTCAAATCAAGCTTTGTTAAAATATATATAAAGTATGACTCAGCTCTGCTGACATCTGCCCTGAGAGCCATGACTCTCATCACTGCAGAACATGCTCTGAAATCGCCGGCAGCACCAGCCACCCAGTCCACCCACCCCCCAGGCACCACCCCCACCGGGCTGAATGCTGCAGTGACTGTCAAGTCAAGTTGGCCGCAACACGTTGCCCCTAATGATTTATCATCGCTCAGGCTTATACTTATGCTTATGAGTGCCGCACGATGATGTTGATGATAATGATGAGGATGGGGTGGGAATGGGGATGGGGATGGGGATGGCGAGGACGAGTACCTTACTGAGTGCTCAAGTGGCGCATCCTCTGCCATCCTCTGGCGTTAATGCCTGTTTAGCTGCACTCTGGCCTCTAGCATTTAAGCCACCTCCAATTTATGCCGAGAAAGAGAGAAAGATATCTTTCAATTGCAATGCAATTTGCATTGGCATTAGAAGCCATTCAATTAAGCAAGCCAAACACTTGTGGAGCTTGAGTCTTAGCTAGTCTGCAAGACAGTTTGTTCAGCTGATAAATTGGTTATAAACAATTCTATTTTGTTTATAAGAGTATTAGCCATTTCTGTTTGTAATCCACCATTGATCATGTAGCTCTGCTGAAAGTCAAGATTTTTATACGATCTCTCTATAAAGATCCCTAATTCAATACCTTTTCCTTTTACGTTAGTAAAATTAAACAAAATTTCCAAAATATACAGGTTTAAATTTACAGAACTCTGAAAGTAAATATTTCTGATAACTCCTTATTTATGTGCCCCATCTAATCATTTCTCTTTCTAGAAGCACACCCAATTGACCATGGCTGATGGACGGAACTATACCATACCGCCATTTCCAGAACTGAACGATAAGGATGGCGATGATCTGACCACACCCGATTCCGCTTCTGGGATGGCAAATGCAAGCTTATTGATAACCGGTATTATCGTTTCCCTCCACATGGTCTGGAACACAGTGCGATCAAACTTATTTTTTACTGCGTCAAAGAATGCCCAAAATGTTCACAAAATTCCAGACGTTGTATGTCAAATTCCAAAGTGATAATCCTAGTAGAGTTATATGCAAAAAAATTCAAAATTTGCAGCTCAAGTCGAACATTAGCCTTGAACTTCAAAATTTGAATTTTTAGGCATTGACTTGAAGGCCATAAGGGAATCGGTTTTGGTGAAACCATATCAAGTTTTCTTATTACCACAAATACATAGCTCCATGTCGAAGGTAACTTGTCCAGTTATTGGTTCAAATTAAGAGAGAGAAAGAGCAGACTTTTCATCTTCAAATTAAAGGCAATCAAGCGGAGTTCTTGCTGCCCTTGCGGCTCCTTGTTCTCCTTGGCTCCTTCAGGTTCCTTGGTCAGCTCGGGCTTGGCATCTTCTGTCCGGCAATGAAGACATTTTGAATAGCACAAAAACAAACAAGCGGCAACCAAATTCCAGCACTTGCCACCGTTACTGGCCCTTGTCCTGGCATTTTCCACCTCCGTTGGCTTTTCTTCGTTTCTGCTTCATTTTCGTCTTGGGGTTTTTTCCCAGCACGGAGAGAAAATATTGGGTTTGAGTTTACTTTTGTACAAGTAAACTTTATTCGGAAGAAGTTCAAATTATCAATAATTTTCATAAGTCCATAAATTCTGTATATTTTTAATTGGGTTTAAATTCACAAATCAATAATGTCCTAGTTTCTTGCCGTGTTACATGGGGTCTTAGCTCAGGTAAAAATAAATTGTAAATAATTCCGTTTATGCGGCATGCGAAGACAAAACACATAAAACTGCCAACCAGCCAGCCAGCCAAGGCAACGAGCTGTGAGGGAAAGCCAGGTGGGTGGGGAGGGGGATGGTGGCCAAAGGTGAACCCCAAGTGCTGTTAGAATTTACTACGCCCGCGGAGGATGGAGGCAGGACGACGACGACGACGAAGACGATGGCGCTGCAGGTCATTTTCATGGCTGCCGTGGCATACGTAATTGAATAGCAGACAGCAGGAAAAAGGGAGGATAGCGGAAATGGGTCCAAATATACCTCGCACTCGTTGGATTAATTTTTAATGAATTCTCTCCTTTGGCCCGAACTCACACCCGCTGCGACGTCTTGCATTTAGACCGTCTTTATTTGCGGCAGCCAAGACAAATACACAATAAAGCGACGTGTGTGCGAGCCAGGATATAAAAACTTAAGTGAGCTCCAGAAGAGGAGGATAAGACGTGGGTTTGAGCCTGCAGCAGGCGCCAAGGGGAGCGCTTTAACAATTTTTGCCATTTAAGTTTGGCGTCAGTCTGGTCTTGCCGCTGCCTCATATGCAAATATTCAAGTGTGGCCAGGGGTAGGTGGGGCCACGGGAATTATGAAAAATATGCCAGTTCACAGGACAAGCAAATAAGCAAGGGGTGACGCCGAGGGCACTGCATGCACATGCAAGCGGATTAACATTTAAATTAAAAAAGCAAAGGCCGCAAAGTGCCAGGCCAAACAAACAAAAGTGTGAAAATAAGCCGAAGGTTAAGACAAAAGGATTACCTGGAAAAATTAAGAAGTTGGTTAGTCTTAAGCCATGAGGTTATTTAATATAAACTAGGTATAAAAACTACAATGTTATTTACAAGGAATAAAAGAATAATATAGTTCTAATTATTTCTAAAATCTTTCAAGATTTCTGTTTATATTATAAATAAATTTGTAATTGAGGAGTTCATTTTAGAGACAAAGAAAAAATATGTTCCTGCTGTTCAGCCTGATTTAATATTTAAAATTATAACAAATTAATGTAAGTGAATGTTAATGAGCGATTTTTTAAATTTTGCTTTTAACTGAAAAATTATTTCTATAAATATATATTTAAAGTTCTTAAAATAAGTTATCCTTGAGAAAATAAGATGGCCAAGAAGGCAACGATTGACAAATTCCATAAATATTTTGTATTGTCATTAAAATGTTAAATAAAAAATATATAAATCGTTGAACAAAAATTAAGCAAAATAATAATATTTCTCAATTCTTTAGAATTTTACTAGAGGTTCCATTTCCATTTAATTGTATTACTTAATGTGCAGATTTATAAATATATTATAAATTGCATTAAAAACATTTCCAATACAATCGTATTATTTGTTTTGGCTTGATTAGGCATTTTTTAAACATTAACTTTCCATGAAAAAGGCTTCGATAAATATCGGTTTACAATTTGATCAAATAATCTAAGAATACATCAACTTCGGTTCCTTGAAAATAGGTTTAATTCTTATTTTTTATTAAGAAATATATATTTAACAAAATATTTTCTCTAAATCAAATCTGTCATCAAATTGTTATCCTTGAATCTCAATGCTCATACCCCTTGCATCCTTGAAAAATGCAACCAAAACCGAAGTTGCCGAAAAGCTCGCTCGCTTTTCTCTCACTTCCCACTCTCACAGGACTCGCATTCTCCGGTTCCGGTTCTGCTCTCAGTTGCAAAACAGCTGCTTGTCCTGTGGCATAATTCCGCCTTTGTTGTCCTTTATTATTATTGTTGTGGCAGCACCTAAAATTTTGTTTTAACCCCTCAACAAATTTTTGTTAACCACAAGAGTGGAGCCTTGTTGGCTCAAAATGTGTTAAAGATAAAGAGGCCAAGGATAAGTGTCAGATGAAGTGAAGTTAAGTGTAAACAGTGAAAAATAAAATAAAAAAACCAATATATATATAAATATATATATTTTTTTGTAATTATAAAATACTTAAGTAAATAATAATTTTTTTATTACAAAATAAATGGAAAAGTAAGTTCAAAGCTGCAATTGCAACTGCAAAACAGGCAGCTGTGAAGAGCTTTAAGGACTTGTGCAAAAGCTTCGCCGGCAAAGCTTGCCAACTGCAGTTTTATCATATATAAAAATATATAGTAAGACCGCCATGAAGTCTAGACAATAATGTGTATGAAATAAACCAAACTGAAGTCGGGGTAAGTCCTTTTTATATTTTTTGTTTTTTCCATTGTTTTCCAAAGCAAATAGAAATTTGATCAAAACAAAACGTGCTTGAACTCTGTATCCCAGGGATTAGATAAAAAGGAAGTATAAGCGAATTTTTTAATGAAAGTTTATAAATTTAACTTTGCATTTCTCATGTACAAGATACTCTAAAAATCCTAAAATATGTGACAATACATTGCGAGGCCTGCAATTTGTGTCCGCATAAATCAAATATGATTATTTGATGGCCTTTTCTGTTACCAATGCTGATACGTTCCTCCTTCGAGTCGTATTTTGCTGCAAATTAGCATTTGTTCGGGCATCTTGCCTCCTTCGGTGGCCGTAAACAAAATGTTGCAGCATTTAGGGCGCAAATAAAAATGACAACGAGCACAACAAGCTCTCTCCTTTTCCTTATTATTTTGCCTTTGCCGGCGTCCTCCTTGGCAATGCTCACATTCTCAGATATTGCATAAATAATTTATGTAGTTATTTTTGTCTTTTGCCCTGCCAGCGTCCCGCGAAAGTGTTCTCTCCACAAATAGTTTCTCGAATGCGGATTCAATTTGCCAGGAGCCAGTGCCAGCACAGGGTGAGGAGTGAATGCATATTTAAATCAAATAAAATTCCTTGACTCGGAATTAAATGTTTAAAAATTTAAAAACTCGACTTTCGCTGACTGGCGCTGCTGACTCTCTCTCCCGCCAGCCATCATCGCACCTGGGCCATCCCCCCCGGGGCTCGTTAATTTTTATCACAACCTCCCTTGGTTCTTGGGTCCTGGGTCCTGGGTCCTCATTCTGACTGCATTCCTTGCCAGAAATGCATTGAGCTCTATGGGGGGCAGGTGTCTGCCCATTTCCTTGAGACGGCATTTCTTATTAAAGCCAAAGGACCCAAAGAGCACTGCAAAGGAAGCCCTGGCCGCCGCAATGGTTAGAAGATGCAGTGGAAATTGGGTGAAGAGTAAGCCAGGCCAGCTATTAGGGACTCTTTGGACGAACATTGTATGCTCTGGGTTTAAGCAAGGGTTTTGTCATGGTATTTTAATTAAAATAAGTATCTCCCCTTAATTTTAATACAAAAAATAATTTGTTTATTGATTATTCAAAGAAGATACTGTGAATTCTTCAAATAGAAAAGATTTTGAATGGTTTATGATTTGTATATACTTATATACTTATGCTTTCATTCACTTTTTAGTATTTAAATATATTTTTAAAATATTCCAGAAAGTAATATTAAATATCCTATTGCCTCTTTTGCTTAACTTTATACATTATCCCTGATATATTTTATCCCTATGTCTTTATAAATATTTTAAAAATTTCCCAAGACCCTCGACTTCCCTCAGAGATAGGGTAAAATTCGCATTGAGACGCGACATGCATACCTAATGACCGAATCCTGGCCGTCGCTCTCTGCTGCTGCTGTCGGAAAAGTAATAAAGCGTGGCCAACAAAGCGGACTCAAAGCGAAATTCGTCAGCAAAAGTAATAGAAATTGAAGGCATGCCCCAAAACGAGGAATTGCAGGGAAGCAAAAACAAAAAAAAATAACAGAAGAAAAAATCGAAAAAAAAAAAATAAATGAAACCGGAAACCGCAAGCGGGAAAAGAGACAAAAAATGGCTGCTCCGAGGAGCTGCGTGACTGGCCGTCGTCTTTCTGCAACTATCCGCTGATTATGAATACGGAAAGCTGACCGCAGGCTGCAGCAGTCTGTTAAAGTCCGGACTCCAGAGGTCCTTGCTCCGTGCGAAAACCCGTGTCGCATATGTAAGCAGTCCACGTTGCAGTTCTTTGTTGTAAATTGGCAAATATGCAAATCAGAGCCAGACGATCAACAGGAGAAAGGAGACAGGAGCCGGGAGACAGGACCTTCGGCACTGCCTCATCATCATCATCAGCTGGCATTCATTCGGTACCCAGGACTCTTCAGCTCTCCATCGCTCCCTCTGTCTTCTGGTTTCGGTTTAGATTTGTGGCCAATTTTGGTGGAACGCGCGTGACCTGGAACCTGGAGTTCCTTAGCCCTGCTGGCGGGCCATAAAAAAATTAAAACCGACAGCCACTTGAAGGCCAAAAGTTGACCAAAAGCTTTTTTTGCACTCTCCTTCCTTCTTTCCTGGAAGTACTGTGCTAATCGCTGTTTTTTATATTTCTCCTTCTTCAAATCATTGCCGTAATCCTAATTGGCCAGAAATGGGCGGCGAAAGGCTGAGCGTGCTAAAAGTTTTGCAGTTTTCAGTCTTTTTTTAATGATTTGCAAATCCGAAAGCCTCTAAAGATGCAATAAATATTGGGTTGAGCTTCTAAAAGCTACAAGCTGCGGAAATAAAGTGTAGCTGGGTAGCTGACACTGTGCAGGAAAACAATTAAATATTGGAAAAATGGATGTTAAATATTTTTTGGAATTATCTGAAAAATATTTTGCAGTTGGGAAACAAATAGAAAATATGAATAACTTCGCAATATTTTATCATATTGTTGTAGTTAGGTTGCAAAATTCAAACTTATTATTATTCTAGAATTTTGCTAAGTAACTGAAGAGATTCTTTAAATTGTCCATTGACAAGACCCGTGACATAAAGCCCCTACTTTTTTTCTCAGTATTGAAAATTAATGGAAATTTGCTCAACGTATAAATGTACCTACATAAATATTACTTGTAGTAGCAATAATAATTTAGTAGCTTTGAGTAAAGAACATTTCGAATAAATCCAGCACCTGTCGCCTTTTTTATTAGCGGCTCGAGTGGCCCAGTAGCATTGTTAAAAGTAATGTTCCTTAATAACAAAGCAAACAAGGACTTCAATGATTCCCTCCTATAAAGTTTAGAATGCAATAGGTAAGGTGTCACAGTCAGAAAGGAACAGCAGCCATGGAGAGGCTTTTTCACCTACCAACTTTGCTTCTCATCCTTATAAGCTGCCCAATCCTGGCCAGCAGTCAGCTGCAAATTCCTCTGGAAATCGAGGAAACGAATCAGCAGCTGGAGA
>JAEIHY010019880.1:0-25658 GCA_018904565.1 Drosophila tsacasi
CCCTCCTGCTATACACTTGGGGCCCAATGTGATCAGTAGCTGATCAAAGTCGTTTTTAGTCCAAGGCTTATTTGGAGGAAGATACAGAGAAGCTATTTTGATAATACCACCACTCGTTGGTACATCGAGACTGGTGACTTGTAAATCAGTGCGCATTGTTGATTTATTTTGACTGTGGCGAATATTGGCTTTGATGAAGATTGCAGAACCGTCTTTGGCGTTGTTACTTGGATGATTGGCATAATATTGTTCATAGCCCGGAGTTAACATAGTTAAAGAACCCATTTACTATAAATTTGGTGCCAAAAATAATGCATTGCATACTTTTAGTCTGCTTTTAAAGAGTTTTAAAAACGCCAATGATATAAGGAGGATCCTAGATAGCTTAGTTTTTGGTAAATATTTCAAAATGTATGTCAATACTTGGGTTATTTTAATTTATTTATTATCAGATTTCAATGTCTTTGGTATGAATTATTTATATAAAAAAAAGCCTAAGGCAATGTTAAAAATTAGAGAAGAATCTGCGAAAAACCACTTTAGATTTAAAAGCAATTGAAAGAGTGCTCATAACCATGCAATTAAGCATTTTAAACTTAAAATCATTAGTTCATCAAATTAGTTATCTCTTGTTATGATGAAATGTAAGAAATGTGTTTTATTTTTGTTTTTTCCTCGTTCAAATATATTTCCGAACCCAAGATGTTGCAATCAAGGCAAACGCCTTTTGGGTATGCAACACATTTAGCATTGAGCCAGCCGGGTATGGCATAGTCGGGGAACATTCTTTCTGGCTCTCTTTTTTCCCCGCAACTGTTTCATGTTTTATGCGAATAAATGTGCTGCGTAGGCTGGACCTTGAGTGGGTGTGAGTGAAGGATAAATGCCGCCTGCCTCCTGGTTATCTGCTGCCATCGCAGACTTTGTTTGCACAAGACGAGTTCGCAATTTCCTACAGCTGAGCTCCGGTTCCGCCTCCTCCGCATCCTCCGCCTCCTCCGTATCCCTGGTCCGTCTCCAGCCAATTCCCGCCCCCTGAGGCTGTGCAAACATAATGCTCTGCGAATTAAAGCTTTTTTGCCAGCCAATAAATTATTCATGCTGTAAGACAACTGGCGGTTCGAGGGGCCGAATTATAGCTCAAGCTTGAGGGGGGCTAAAGTGAGAGGGGGGAGCCTCGAGTGCCTTCGAGCGGAAACGGAACTCAATTCATTAAAATGAATGAACGCAGGAGGAGCGCAGTCGAGTGCATGACTAACGGTAAGCGGATGCAGGCTGAAAGATGCAAATCCGGCAGCTGAAATTGCCGTTTCTGTTGCCAAAGTCGCTGCCGTTTTGCCCTTTTGCGGGCCATAGTTGGTCCAAATTAGATGGGCGGCGGAAATATGGAAATTTATACAGTTTTACCCCTGACTTGAGGGCGCTGGGGGTTGGCTTATTTAAGCGGAAACCCTTTTTTTGGGGCGGCAATCGCACATAGCAATTGGCTTTCATTTCACCGAAAGTGAACTTAAATATGTAATGTTCTTGATGAAAACATTCATTAAAGTATATGTTATTTATAAGCGCCTTGTATTTTAATTAAACGTTAACTAAGTTTCCAATGAATCTGTTTAATTTCCAGGCCTGCAGCATGTCCACCCCGAAAAGCAGCCGCGGCATTGGCCAGTGCAACAGCGGCAGCGGCACTTTGAGCCTCTTCGGCGGCATTGCCACTGGGAGCACCATCACCATGGCCAGTCATGGCCAGGAGAAGGCCAACCAGCGTCTGCGTCGCATACCCAGCGTCCAGCCGGGTGCCCTGAGCTACGAGGAGCTGGTCAAGGAGGGCACCTTTGGCCGCATCTATGCCGGCAAGCTGGGCGAGTCCTGCGATGCCCTGGTCAAGACGGTCATCGATGGGGCCTCGCTCACCCAGGTGGCCTGTCTCCTGCAGGATGCCTCGCTGCTGATCGGCGTCAGTCATCAGCACATCCTGGCGCCGCTGCTGGCCAACACGGAGCTGCCGGGTCCGCCGGAGATAGCCTATCCCTATCCGTCCAAGGGGAATCTGAAAATGTGAGTTAAGCAACTATTATTGTTATTAAAATTATTATAAAATAAACTACGTAATAGACTGAATTATCATATACACTCATTGTTTTTTTTATATTTTCCCCTCTCAGGTACTTGCAAAAGTCTCGTGACTCGAGCACGGCCTTGAGCACCCGCCAGCTGGTTGAGTTTGGCCTGCACATCACCAAGGGCCTGGCTTACCTGCACTCCCTGGGTATTGTCCACAAGGATATTGCCACACGCAATTGCTAGTGAGTATAGGAAATTAAGTAATTCTTTATGCTGTTCCACACTCTAAACTGAATCTAAGCTAATACAATATACAAATATTATTATATATTAATACTATATTATTCCATGAACACAATCACTCTTCCTTTCCAGCCTGGACGAGGATGCGTACGTGAAGATCTGCGACAGTGCCCTGTCCCGGGACCTCTTCCCGGATGACTATGACTGCCTGGGCGACAACGAGAACCGGCCACTTAAGTGGCTCTCGCTGGAGTCGCTCCAGAAGCGGGTGTACGCCACCCAGGGCGATGTGTGGGCACTGGGCGTCACCTACTGGGAGCTGGTCACCCTGGCCCAGATGCCGCACGAGGAGGTTGATATATTCGAGCTTACCAATTACTTGGCCGCCGGCTTCCGGCTGGAGCAGCCCGTCAACTGCCCCGATGAATTGTGAGTGAAGAGAAGCTCTGGGGGGAAAGATGTTTGCCCGAAATTAAGCAATTTCCCTTGTATCTTTTTCCATTTTCCGTTTCCTCAACCAAAAAAACAGCTTCACCGTTATGAACTGCTGCTGGCACAGCGAGGCCAAGCAGCGGCCGACGCCCTCGCAGCTGCTGTCGTATCTGCAGGACTTCCATGCGGATCTGGGCATGTACATCTAAGCGAGAGGAGGGACTCGAGGAGCGACGAGCGAAGCCTAAGATAAATTAATTGAAACTTTTGCATTTTAAATGTGAGATTAAATGTGAATTTACCTGTTAGAGTTCGGCGCAAAAGCAATTAAAATGAAAGCCAGCTAACTTCAGATACGTAAGCAACACGAGCAGAACACATCCACACAAGGCATACAATACAAAACACAAGTGCACACTAAGGGTGGACCTCAAGGGGTTGAGTCATTAGCTTTTGGTGGGCAATTGAAGGGTTAACTGCATGTAAATAAGCATTGAAGGAAGGGATAGGAAGGAGGTCTTTAAAGCCTAAGCAAGAACAAGGCAAAAGCCGTGGCCACACTGCGTATGCGTGATGAATGATCTCAGCTTAGTCCAACTTACCAGCATTGCATCAGCAAGGACCACACTGCGAATGAGTGATATACATTGAAACCCAATCACTGGCCACACTTCGTATGCGTGATGCAATTATTAAGGCGGATGAATGATCTAAGCCTTGACCACACCAGCACTATTGCATAAGGACCACACTGCGTATAAGTGATATACATTAAAATCCAATAACTGTCCTTAAATCCCTTAGCTCAGGCCACACTGCGTATGAGTGCTATGCAAGCTGATACAATTTATAAACAACTCAATGCCCCTAAGCCCGCCCAGGACAACACAAGTCAAATGGCAATTGAGGTCCACCCCACAATATAACGAACAGTTTAAGGACATCACTTTTGCCATGATGATGATACAAGCAAAACTACAGAAAACGCCTCCAGCACGTGGTTTAAGCATAACGTAAAACTGAGCATTTAAGTAGCTAGCAATTGAATAACAAACACTCAGATCCACAAACATACACACAACCGTACATGATAAATGAATGTGAATTATTGATGTGCATATTTTATTGAATGTGTGTAGTAGCCTAAGGAAGGGGTAAGGAAGTAAGGAAGTAAGGAAGCAAGGAAGCAAGGAAGCAAGGAAGTAAGGAAGAAGGCCTAAGAAACCGAAAGGGGCGTTGAGAGGCGACAACAGGATGCGGAATCTTTTGTTCTCGAATGTTGTCCTCGATTGTTACGAAAGCGATATATTTATTTACCTTGATTATTATTATTATTACTATTGCGTACATGTCATAAGGGAGGAAGTTCAAAACAGAATCTGAATCAGGTGAAAAGCGAAAAGCGAAAAGCAAACAGCAAATGTTAAACCGAAGGCAAACAGCACACACAAGGCACACACACTTACTTTATACACATGGCACGCCCGTAGGCATAGACACACTTAACCCCTTCAAGGCTTAACCCCTTGATTTTGTGGCCATCGCTTAGTTGCTCAATTATTTCGGGGCTGTAATCTCCGCTCCTGACAGATGCAGCTGGGATTTCTTCCAGTGCAACAGTGCAACTCCCCCTCTCTCTCTCTCTCTAGCTGTCACCCAAAGAGCTCCAGCTTAAGATGTCCTTGTTGTTTGTTTATGCCTTTTAGTTGAATTAGCCAAGGATTGTTTCTGTTTCTGTTTCTGTTTCTATTTCTATTTCTTCCACTGCTTCCGTTTCCATTCCCCTAGAGTTATGTATTCATTTGCATTTCCGTTAGCCAAAAGCCAGCTGGCAACTTAAAGTTGTCAAGTCCCCCGACGAACAACACCCCAAGATCCCACAATAATGACACTGGCCGATATGGAAATTGTATGGGGATATACTAAATTGGGATGGCAAGCAATATCCCTAGGATTAAGTGTGTTTAAAAGATGCATTTTAGGGGAGTTTTCCGTCTTAGTATACCCCCATCAGCATACTCCAGAGAGGCTTGTGTTACTAGCTAAATAATTGCCATCTTGAGATGGCTTCACTCGAACGTAGCTTAAATGTTCTCTGTAATAAATAAACATATGAAAGTACACCCGAATAACTAAGAAAATAGAAAATACTTACTACAGTTCCAGACCAGCAGCTGCTTATTCATCTAGTTACGTAAGCTTTCGCCATATGGTTTACTCTTAAGCTACGCCCTCTTCAGGAGGAGACACGTTACTAAGGCAAATACCGAACTGGAAAACTATCGAGGCAAAGGATCTCTCTCTCTGCATTTTAATAAATATATTCCCGAAAAGGCTGCCAGGCAGCCGTCAGACACGCACACCCACACCCACACACACACACCTAGAGTTATCCTGTATTTCGAGTATATTGTAAAGCTAAGGAGGAGGGAAGAAGAGAGCTCTCCTCCGTCACCACTACTATAACTAACTGAATGTGTTTCATGTTTATCAAATACGTGTATGTGAGTGTATGTCTATGACTAAACGTATATTTTGTCGTCAAATTGAAAACTAACTGTAACTGTAACTGTAACTATTAACAACAGCAGCGGACGGAGTGCAAGGAGCCTCACACACACACTAAACAAATTGTCTCATTCACTCATCTCACTCTTTAACCCTATATAGATGTATATCTCTGTCTCTGTCTTATCCTTAGATATACTCTAGCGTATGTATGACTGTAAGTGTGTATACGGAAGCAAAGGCACACAAATTCGAAACCGATGCGTATTTGTATTCGAAAAACAAGCGGAATGCTGCATATACATATATGTATCTGCTAAGACACACACTCACACCCAACACTATTAACACCCCACACACACCCAACACCCACACCAGCACCGCCTCTCCACCTAACGATGCAGGCGGGGCGTGGCACTACAAGACAAGGCTAAGGAACCTGAGAAACAGGCAGACAACCGAAAGCAGAAATTCAATTTTTGTGAGGAGACAGCAGAAACATAAAGCGAAAAACAAGAAAACCAACAAAAAACCACAAAAAACAAAGCAAATAAATTAAATGTTCCTTTTGAATCATAAACAAAATTTGCAAACTGAGCAATCTCAGTGGTTTATTAATCCACCAACGGCTTCCATGGGTTAGTATTGGGGGAAAAATGGGGGGAAAAAAAGGATGCATCCTTTGCCTGGGGAAAGGGACTACGATTGGGTCAGCGTCTGGGTCCTGGATCCTGAGTTCTGGGTGCTTGTCCAGGTCCGATTCGTTGGCCGCTTCTGATCCATGCGAGGGCACGTTCGCACACAACAGGAGCGAAGCAAAGGACTACGGGACTTGGGCGCCTAAAAGGTGACAATGAGATTTAACTGGCACTTTATCAAGGGAGTTTCTCAATGTCTAAAAAAAAACTATCAGTAACAACAATCACTGGCTAAACTATTTTAAAATAATTCAGATTTCTTCAGCAGTTATGAAATGGTAAGATTCGATTTCTATAACTCTTACCAAATAATTTTGTTTTTATTATTTTGAATTCAATATTTAAAGCTTTTCTTGAATTCCAAACTACCGAAATATAAGCTGGATAAAAGTACTTCATTTTCCATTAAAACAAGTAGAAAAGCTACTTTTTAGTGTGAACAACTTTATAATACCCGAAGCACTGTAAGTAAAATTAAAAGATTAATGTTGCTAGGAACATGATGCTCAACATCCAAAAGAAGATGATTGTTACTAGGGTCATGTAGAGAACATATTAAAATTGTATTTTTTGTTAATTTATTTATTGTTTTACTCTATTTAGTTACTCTTTAGTTGCCTAATAATTTTCATATATTTATAATTAGACTTTAAATATTAAGAAAACCTTCACACCGATCCCTAAATTAAATATTAAAATCATCTGTGCAAAATTTTATTCACCCAACATTCTGTTAATGTCAATGTTAATGTTTAATAATTTATACTTTGTATTATATTTTTGAGGGTTTCCCCGTGCTGTGCTTGAACCGGCCCTGGACTGGGTCCGCCATCCTTGAACTCAGTCAAACATATTTGCCGTGCGTGTCAAAAACTGAGCGATGCGCATTTGTTGACCCCCACCGAGTACCCTTTTTTCCCAACAGATCCGTTTGCCACGCTCTAATTACAAAGAGAGCGAGATTCAGGCAATCAACTAAGGAATACCCTATATTTAAATAAAACGAATGAAAAACTGTTTAATAGAGATATGAATAAATAAGTTTTAAGATGAACATTAAGTACCTAAACCAACAAATCAGACTCAAGATGAATCAACTACATTAAAGACAATCAAATAGCTTCAATAATAATAATACATTTTTATTTGCAATTTGTTTGAAACAAATAAAGTTTTCCCCTCAAAAAAACTACCCAAAGAAATGGCAAAGACAAACTACCCTTCTCCCCCGGACAATGCCGGGTATACTCAATCTTTTTTGCCCTCGCCCTCGGACCTGTCACTGGACATTCGCTTTTTCACCCGTTCTCATAACGACAAAACTTTGAATGGCAGGCCCGTAGGATGGCCGCCTCCTCCCGTATGCCAAAGGAGATGGGGAAAAGCTGCGTTATATGTTTGCCTCTGAGACGGCACAAAAAAATGAGAATCAGAAAGCAAAACAAACTAAATGGGAAAATCCGGGCTGAAGTTTGCCGTGAAACAACATCGTTGGCCAGCGTTGCGTGGAAAATCAGAAGTAGGAGGAAGCGGAAGTCTCCGCGTTGGAGGATACCTGTTGAGGTGGTGGTGAAGGTGGGTATGGGAGTGGGTGGGTATTCTCCCTCCAGAATGGCGCTGCGGCCATTCCATTGGATTAAGTTTCGTAATTAGCCGAGTCTGATTCAATTGGAAATCATGTTTGCGAATTAATGAGCAATTAGTTGACGCATTATGAGAGTCTGCACGACCCGATATGGAGCTGGATTGATAAGAATCCGGCTTTAGATGGGATTTTGTGCATATATACACCATGTATTAAGGAACATTTTAAGGAAATGATAACACTCAGCAATTTAAATGTTAAGTATTAAGTTTAAATATTCATTAAAGCCGGATGAAATAATTTAGAACTAAAATCCTGCTGCCAATTTATCTATGCACCTTTTAATTTGTTCAATTTGAAAAGGAATATAGACAGAACTTTTTCAATTTCGATTTAGCCAACATTTGTATCTCCCAAAAATGATCGGAATTTATTAGGTTTTTTGTTCCCTTTGTCTTCATTTTTTCATTTTTCATAAATACCCTTTCCAAACTAGTAACACATTTTATTTCCCTTTTGAAAATCTACATTTTTCAATTTTAATTATTTTGTAAAGCCATTTTCCACCTAAATATTCATAACAAAAACGAAAATATCATTCAAATTTAATAAACTAACATCGGAATAATGAAATTCGACTCGAATTGTTGGCTCTAAAGTGCTGGGTGTTTCATAAACTAAGCAGAGGGGGTTTGGGTTTTGGGCCCTTTGGCAGGCATAAATCAGAATTCGTGATTGAGTTTATCGTAGCATTTTGGCATTTTAATCTATTTAGCATTTAATTGGCAGCCAAATGACCTGGCCCGGCACTATGAAATATGCAAAACGCTTTTTAAATCATTTAAACGGCTTTATTATTTATGAATCGCGATGATTTGTGGCACTATTGGCCGGCCCATGGGCCGTATCGATGGCCGCCGTGGAGGCACTAAACCAATTAAATGTGAGTAAACATAACCGGCCATGATCGAAATGTTAGATTGCGCATTAATATATACACTGTTTTTATCCTGTGGTTTTCACAATGCACTTTTTACCCGCCATTTTCAACTCAATCGGTTTAATTGTTTATGCAGTCCGCGTTTGCCCGGAATGTTAAACAAATTGCGGTATTGCGGACATATTGCATTTTTATCTGCCGTGTATTATGGGCTCCGCTTTTTTACCGCGTTTAATTAAAATGATGTATAAACTCTCACGGCTGCAAGTGAGTACTATATATGTATATATATCTACGTACATACCATATATAGACGTCGAAACCGGAAACCACAAAATAAATAGATTGCCCGGGAAGGTCCAGAGCTACAGCGATTATGTTTACGGCCAGACCACGCAACCAGTCCGGATTGTTATTGCAGCTTATCGGTGTGGATTTTACATTTGATTAAACGTAAATATTGTAGGAAAAACAACGACTCGAGAGTTCATCAATTTGGCAGCAAAAACTGCAGCTTTCTGCGGCTGTTCTGTAGCAGTTACACGCTCTTCCCTGGCATTAATTAAAATTTCACGCCAGGCTGCTTGGGGAGCAACAATAACCACTGGAATAACTCAACTTGATAGACGCCGAGGCCGGCAATTAAGCATTCAGGAGGGGGCAGGGCCCAAGATCGAATCTAAAGTTGTGTGTCTGCCACATCGACAACACAACAGTTGGCCAACTTATCGCCCGGCCAGACACCAAACACGAAAATACCGAGTGGCAAAAACCAAACAATTGCAGCTGCAACAATTTCGCCAGTTGGCTGGATTATTTTTGTGGGTGGGTAGTTGAGCCAGTGCTGGTGGGGTTCCAAATAAATAAGATAGCTAGATTTTTTGAATTTGGTACTAAAATATAGATAAAATAAAAAAGAGCTAGAGAATAAATCCCTAAAACTTTAATTTGTACAGAAAGTTATAAGCAGCATGAAATGCATAATTTTTCCACAATAGTTGTAATTTCTTCTCTTTTTTAGAAATATTAGCTTTAGGTCACGAAATAAATTTCAAAAGTCGGAATTATTGAGTTCAAAGATAATTTCATTTTGGGAGGGAACATAAAAGCTCAGTTAGAGGATTTGTATACCTTTTTTAAGAACTTTTATACAGTAATGAATATTATTGAGTAGAAAAGTGGTCGAATTAATTTATAATGAATTATTATCTCTTATATTGCAACTACCATTTAGTTTTAATTCCACGCTCCTTTTCTCAAAATGCATCGATTTTTAAGGATCCAAATGCAAACTGCAAGGGTATTTAAAATTCGGCGAATCGAAGCCACCTTATTTGTCTGTTCCCATTGAGTTGAATCAACATAGAAATACTTTAATTACTGTATTAAAACAATAACTATTTTAGATAAGAGTAAATCGTTCTTGGACTATAATTAAATATAAATGTGGCTTTCATACAAATATTATACGGCCGAACACGAGACTTTAAACCAGTTCTCGTTGACTAATCACTGCAGTATGATGGATAAAAAAGTCTGCTGTTTCGTTGTCTGTCTGGTGACTGGATACCTGCTTAGTGGGGTAAAAGGTCTAAAAAAAGGTATAGAAAACATTCCTTCAGTAAAGCTGTCTTATTTTCAGGCTCATTCTCTGATAGAGTTCACCAATTTACAATGTGAAACCATGGATAAGGAGTTTGCAGACTTCGAATACTGCTTTCTGAAGTCCGTAAACCGAACCTACAAGTACTTTTCTTTAAAAGTGAAACTCTTCCAGGTTCCGATTTCCGAAGTTAAGGTATGTCACAGAGTAACCTTACAAGTTATTGTTATCCTCTTGGCTTGCAATTTAGGTGAACTTTGGGTTGTATCAGCGACTGAATGGGTTAAAGCCCTTCCTGTACAATATCACATTCGACGCGTGCAAGTTCTTAAAAAACCCGAGGTCTAACCCGGTTGCGAATTACGTTCATGGTTTCTTTAAAAACTATTCTAACCTGAATCACTCCTGTCCGTTCGACGTAAGTATGCGATATATTATTTACCCTCAAAGAAAGTCCCTAATGAAATTGTTTCAGCATGATCTGGTGTTGGACAAAGTATCCTCTGAGCTAGTAAACAATCGAGTAACAAAAATGTTGCCCTTTCCCGAGGCCAGATACATGTTCCAAACCGACTGGTATGCGTTTGGCATTAAAAGGGCTGAAGTTCGACTTTATTAAATTCTTTCGTAAATAGTTTTATTTTATTTATTTTTTGGATGTGTTATAAAACTTAAATAAATTGCTATTATTTACTTCATTTTCTATGTGGTCAACTGTGTAAAGTATCATGAATCCGAAGCTATTCCTGTGACATGGTATACATTTTTTTAGGTTATAAACATTTTTAAATATATCAAATATGTATTAATTTATTTGGAATTGAAAATTGGAATTGTGCTTTAAATTGCCTTTAACTGCGGTACTGTATCTTAATAATACGAGTATATCGAAAACTTTAACTTTATTTTTATACCCTTGGTTTTATAATTTTGGTCAGAAGTTTGCAACGCAGTGAAGGAGACTTTTCCGACCTTATAAAATATATATGGTCTTGATCAGCATCAACAGCCGAGTCGATCTAGCTATGTCTCTCTCTGTTTCTACCCAAAGTAGTCCCTCAGTTTTGAAGCTATCTGAGCTATCTGAAGCTACAGTTTTCTATATGATCTCACTACTTTATAGGTCGGAACTGACCGGATTCAATGACTATCTTATAGTTAGTTTTTCTTTTCATTTGATCAAATTTGATCAGTTGATTCAATTGCAAGCTGCAAGGGCATTCAAACTTCGGCGTATTGAAGCTGGTTTTCCTGTTCCGCTTGAGTTAAATGTTGAATCAGCATTCAAATAGCTTCATTACTTTATACAATAAATATATTCTTGGTCTATCATTAAATATAAATGTAGCTCTTATACAAATATGAAACGAGCTTTAAATTAACCGAACGCAAAATCATAAAGATTTTAAGCCAGTTCTCGTTGATTGATCACTGCAATAAAATGGATACAAAAATCTGCTGTTTCGTTGTCTGTCTGGTGACTGGATACTTGCTCAGCGGCGTAAAAAGTCCACAAAACCCATAGAAAACATCCTTTTTAGTAAAGCTGTCTTCGTTTCAGGCTCATTCTCTGGTTCAGTTCACCAACATAAAATGTGAAACCTTAGATAGGCAGTTTTCAGACTTCGAATACTGCCTTTTGAAGTCAGTATATTTATATAAAAGTGAAACTCTTCCAGATTCCGGTTACCGAGGTCAAGGTATGTCAGATTAACGATTCAAATTCTTGTTATCCTTTTTGCTTGCAATTTAGGTGAACTTTGCAATGTATAAGCGACTGAATGGGTTAAAGCCCTTCCTGTACAATATTACATTTGACGCGTGCAAGTTCTTCAAAAGCCCGAGATCTAACCCGGTTGTGCATTATTTTTATAATTTCCTTAAGAACCATTCCAACATGAATCACCCTTGTCCTTACGACGTAAGTACACGGTATGCACTTTACCCTTAAAGATATTTCCTAATGAGATTGTTTCAGCATGATCTGGTGTTGGATAGAATATCCTATGAGTACATAGACAATCTGGTGACAAGACGGTTGCCCTTTCCCGAGGGCAGCTACATGTTGCGAAGCGACTGGTATGCGTATACCATTAAGAGGGCAGAAGTTGAAGTTTATGTAACTATTTCGTAAATGGTTTTATTTTTTTTATTTATTTTATGAAAGTGGTATAAAACTATAAAAATAAATAAATATTATATACTTCACGTTTTATGTATGTCTTAAACGGTGTAAATTAAAGGAATATCATGAGTCCGAAGCTATTCCTGTGACATTGTATTTCCCCTGAGGCACGAGTGGAATTAACGATGGGATACGTACATTAAAAATTATGATTATTTAGCTATTATTGTTGTCTTTTCATTTCATCATTTCTTTGGAAGAATTTTCCACGCAGTTTGAATCCTTCAGCTTTATAAAAATTGCTTTTGAAAAATGGCTTCTTCTTTGGGGTAAGCATATTTGTCAACGAAATCATGGAAGTTGATCTAAAAAATATCAAAATAATGTTCTTCTCCATCACTGATTTGCATACCTCTGACTAAAACTATAATACTGTGCATTTGTAGGTACATAAACATGTAATATTCAAAACAAATATAAAATCAAGCCACACAATAACAATTGATAATTACAGATTGAAGTGGACTGTGAAGAAGCGTTGATTATATGATCTACTTATGCTGTAGGACTATTTACTAATATTTATTATTATTCTTCTTAAGCGTGTTAGCTAAACTATTATTATTTTTAATATAAAAAACATCTAGAAGTTTACCATCGAAATGTAAATTTGAGAAGGCAACAGCATTCATTAGATGATCTCTAAAACTCCATTTAATATAGTATATCAATTCTAGACTTCGATATGAATGTTAATGTAAATATAAACGATTTTTCCATTAAAAATACATTTATTGTTTTACATGGCTTTCAAAAATTGAAATTTATGGTTCAGTTCTCGTGGATATTTCAATGCATAACGATGGGCCGCATTCTAGTTGTCTGTCTGGTGGCTGTCTGCTTGGCCAGCGGGGTACAAAGTCCACGAAAATCCAAGGAAAACATACTTTTTAGTAGAGATATCTCCATTTCAGGTCCACTCCCTAGTAGAGTTCACGAATATCAAATGTAAAACTACGGATAGCAAGTTTGCAGACTTTGAAATTTGTCGCTTGAAGTCCGTAAATCAAACCTACAAATATTTTACTGTAAAAGTGAAGCTCTTCAAAGTTCCGATTACCAATGCTAAGGTATTGAATATGATTTTTAAAGGTGGTTTTTTAATATTTTTGTTTACAATTTAGGTGAACATTGCTCTATATAAGCGACTCAATGGCCTAAAGCCCTTCCTGTACAATCTGACCTTCGATGGATGTAAGTTCTTGATGAGCAATACTTCCAATCCTGTGGCGAGATACTTTTATGATATGGGAAAGGGTTTTACCAATGTAAACCACACTTGTCCTTACGATGTAAGTCCAGTCTCCTTGGAAAACTTTAATTATACACTTATTATTGTTACAGCATGACCTGATAGTGGATAAGGTATCTGCTTCGGATATGAACTATCGCACAACCCAAGTCCTGCCCTTTCCCGAGGGCAGCTACATGTTCCAAAGCGACTGGTATACGTATGGCATTAAGAGGGCTGAAGTTAGACTTTATTTAACTCTTTCATAAATATTTCAATATCTTTATGAAGCTTACTAAATCGAAAATCTATATAGTTTAATTTTTTTTAAATATAGTTTGGGTACTTTAAAATACTATCTTGAGAGAGTTTTAGAACTGTCTAAAGTTTACACACATTTAATCGTTAAAGGAATATTTTTAATTTAAATTATGAAGATTTTTAAGCGATGTATATAAAATACCTTTAATACAACTCTTCTAATATTAAATCTTAGCAAAAAAACATAGCTACACTTCGCTTGAAAATCGCCAAACTGCCTCGACAGATGTTTCGACTATTGATAAAATAAAATGGCAGGAACCGTTTACAACTTTCGACCGTTTTACAACTAACAAAGGGTCACAAATCAAGTCGGACCGGGGGGTTGCCGACGACGCCGACCCCGACCCCGACTCTGGATCGTGACTAACCGGAAGTCGCCATGTGCAAGAATCCCGCCAGCCACCAGAAACACCCCCACTCCTAATCCCGCCCAGTTCCCTCATCCCTTCACAACTTGGGCCGCCTGCAGTGTTGCGATTTAATTAAAGCGCCATTAAGTCAGCAATTAACAACAACTACAACAACAATGACGACAGCAACAACAAAAGCGACAGCAACAATAGCAGCAGCAGCAGCAGCGGCAACAACAAAGGGGCAAACAACTTTAGCGCCCTGATATTTATACCCTTAACTAGGGGTAACATGAACGTACATAGAATTGAATATTCCAAGTTGCTCCTGAAAAGACTAAGGTTCTTAAAACTTTTTAAAATGTGTGTAAAAGAAAGGAATACCATTTATTAAGTAATAAATGTTGCGCAAATTTGTTTTTGTGGTTTTAGATATCTTTCAAGTTTTGTTTTGTTTATTTTATTATCTGGTTAACGTATTTTTTATTTAGATTTTATTATTTTTACCTTAATTGTGATAACACAATCTAATCTTTTGTTTACAATGAGTTCATAATTGTGTAATGGAGGAGTATTTGTGTTATATAGTAATTATAATCTTATTTATATTATGTAATTTATTTATGAAGTATTGTGACAAAACTGTGTATGGAAAGTTGTGGGAGTTTTTGTCTCTTAAAAATAATAATAATAATAATGTTATCTCTCCGGAAATACTAAAGTTTTTTAAAACCACCTGAGAAAAATCGTTTAATACGATATTCTAAAAGTTATGCCTTATTCCCATTCCATTAAAACCACGTTCTCTTCAATTTAATTAAATAAAATGAAACAAATTACTTGTTTTATATTTCCAAGGGTATCCTGCATTCGTTTAGCCAAAAGTTAACTTCCTTCCTGGTGGCTTTTGCCTTTGTTTTGCCCCTTTTCATTATGTTTGCTTTGCTTTGTTGCTGCTGGCGCATTAAACTCTTTTTTTAGCCACGTTATCGCTTAGAGAATTCATTAGCAATTGCAGGGGGACATTCATTGGGTCTACAAACCATTTTGCATATCAAAAAATACAACGAAATAATAAAAAACAACATGGACAAAAAACCTGGCAAAGGACTCGTACATACACAAATGCAAGGGCAAATGTTGGGGAAAAGTTGCAACCCTTTGAGGTTTGCCGACAAACTGCATCTGGCAACGCAACATTTTCGCCACAGTGGCCGGGAAATTCTGAAAAGCTTTGGTATTTATAGGAGGTCTTGGAAAAAAATAAATTCTTCTAGTAACTCTTAGTATTTTTAACTTATTTAGAAGAACCTATTTAGGGGGAGTACAAATTCCTGAATTTGAAATGAACCATTCGAAACTTTTTTGTTATTTAAGTAAAGAAGTCATTTTATGATAATTTTGGTTTATTAAGAGCTAAAAAGTAGTTTCCTTAAATAATATGTTTAATATTTAAATATTAAATTATTATACCATTGCTTAAATATGTAGGATTAGCTGAAATAACAATTTTAAAGTTTATCCCATTTTACAAGCTACATACAAAGATTTATACTTTTATTAGAAGGATGAAAAAATATATAAACTAATAATCAATCAAAATATTTTGCTTCACACTTTGTATAGAATAATATAGTTAGCCAATAAAAAAAGTTTGAAAGCCAAAACTAATTGGCAAACCCCTAAAAAAAATCGCAAAAACTTCTCGTCGCTGCCTGTCACTCTTGCAAATTATGTGAAACGTACAAATATTAATTCGCAGCACATGTAATGAATTTTACATTTTATTAACTCCACAGCGCAAACAATAAGCAAACAATAGTTAACAACTGCCATTGGAACCCACACAGCATTTCCCTCTATGAAAAGTTTCAACTAATTTGATTATATTCGAATAAATGCAATTTAATTATATGCAGACAGGCCGCTGCTGTGTTAACTTTTAAAGCAAATATCCTACGAGTGGCACTGATTTGAGCCATTGTTCTTGTTGAAATTTTTCAATATAAAACATATTTAGTAAACAATCAAAATAGCTTATGAAAAATAGTATTTCTGATATAAGCATACTTGAAATTGTGAAGGCAAATGAATGAACATATTCAAAGCAAAAGCAGACTTAATGAAAAGCACTCCAGTATGAGAAATTTGCTTGATATTCCCTGAAATTCCTTGAAATTATGCGAATGAGAGGAGTCTAGCTCCATTGTGTGGATTATTATTTCGCCTTTTCATTGCTTAGCATAGCAACTAAACTCGAATTTTTGGGTTCGCTCGGGGGCATGGGTGTTGGGGTGTTGCCACAGTACGAAAAGCACATTAAAAACATGGAAAATAAAATCAACCAGCCGCTGCTGCCATTTTCCACTTTCCCCCTAATATTTGACTTTGTTCTTGCCGTTCCGACGAGAAAGTTTTATTAGGGGCACGTGTCAGGGTTGCCATGTGTGCGGATGTCGGGGGGATGTTTGGGGTTAGCTTCGAATGAACTGAAACTGTCAAAAGTGCACATTCCGCTCTTGACATTTTTCCAAAGCGCAGCTTGAACTCTGGCCCCTGGAAAATGGAAAGGGGAGAACGGGGAACGGGGAACGGGGTGAGCTCGATGATGTCGCTCCAGCTCCAGCGATTGGCATTGAAAGCGCAAATGAAAGGGAAGTCCCCATTTTGAGTGGCACTGGCAGCTTGCGATGGAATCCCAGGCCCAGACACACATCCCAGGGGGTGGAACCAGAAAGTACCAACGCGACGGCACGCGTCCTTCCGACCCCCGGGGGTCGCCCTCTCCCTCTCCCGATTTTCCTGTCGAACAGTTAAAAAAGGCAAAACGACAACGAGGCATAAACCCAGAAATTTGCTCTCTGTACGTTTATTGCTTTTAAATTTGCCAATTGTCGAATCTGGCGTTTGTAAGTGCATGTGGGTGAGTACACAGGGAATAATTCGAAGGGTATTGTAAGTTATAAATGGGTTTTACAGACATCTTTGGGAATTTATGTTCGATATTTGATATTTGTAATATGAAAAAGATTGGTAAAAGGGTATGCAATAATATTTTTACACTTATTAAAGAGTGCGAAGAATCAGTCACAGCCTCAGATCTATGATCAATCGACTCATCTCCCAAGACTCCTCTTCCAAGATTCGTTCCCCAATTGACTTCTCCCAGGACTCATTTCTCAAGACTCATATTCCAAGACTCAATTCCCAAGACTCCTCTCTCAAGACTTCTCTCCCAAGACTCCTCTCTCAAGACTCCTCTCCCAAGGTTTCTCTCTAGACTGCTTTCCTTCCAAGACTTCTCTCCCAACACTGTTCTCCCAAGACTCCTCTTCCAAGACTCCTCTCCCAAGTCTCCTCTCCCAAGACTCATCTTCCAAGACTTCTCTCCTAAGACTCCTCTCCCAAGACTCCTCTTCCTTTAAATATCAGTCTCTATTCTATTGTTATTGTATTGTTATTAACTGAATTGAGAGAGACAAAATACTAAGCTCTTTTCGAGTACTTATCGGCAACACTCTCCCGTTCGCTACAAAGCACTCAGAGAGTAAGAGAAGGGTAGAGAGAGACTGCACACACGCATATCCATGTGCAAAATATCTTGTCGATCTGAATCGTACGCTGCTCTCGCACTCCAGAGAAGGGCATAATAAAAAAGGTTCGAAATTCTCTTGAATCTTTTTTCCAATGGGTCTTCGGACTTTACATACAAACTGAAACTGCTACCTTAGCAGAACCCAAACCAGCAAGCTCTGCTTCCCAGCCTTAATCCAGATATCCAAACCATTTCTTAGCCTAATTTTGTATCACCCCAAACTGCCTCTTTCCTTGAAAATATTACCCTTAAAACTAACTTCACTATTTCCCCAAGTGTATCTGATTTCCCCGTCCGATGTGGGCCTGTCCGTGTAAGTCTACTGCAAATTGCTTATCAAGCGAACGCATGTAACAGTCAAACTGAAACTGAAAAGAGGGCCCCGGCCTCGGCCTCGCCCAGAGCTAGAGCAAAAGCAAAAGCAGCCCTTAATTTGGCCAATTTAAAAATGGAAATCGATTCCCCCGAGTGCCGGGGATGTGTCAATAAAATGTGATTAACAAGTTGCTGCACAAAATGCCAGAACATGGCACTGCAATCGGATAATGGTGGAACTTTTGCCCGACATTCATTCCCTCCGGCATTTGTGCTGCGTTGTGTTGCTCCCCCCGAATGCGTGGTATTGTGTCTTTTTTACTATACCCCAGCATCCTTGCGGAGCGTGGCGAATTATCCTTTCATAAGTGACAAATACGTCCACCCTTATCAGCGACGGCTGCTGCAAGTAATGAGGTTTTATTCCAAAGCAAGTGACTCCCGGGTATCTGGTCCTGGTAATTTGCAATAAATATGCAGCCACAGATCTACATAGCTCCAGCTCCTTCTCCTTCTCTAGCTCCAGCTCCATCTCCCAAACCTCTGACACAAGGACAAGGACTCAGGGGTGGCTACGGCACTGTGGCAATGTGTAAACACCCCTCCTGGGTGAGCTGGTGAGAATTCCAGGACTGCATTCCAACAGAAATTCATCATCAACATTCAGCATTCAGCAGCTGACAATGAAGGAAATAAGCTCCGCACTTAATTAGAAACGAGGAAAACTCCGCAGGTTCAAACAACGCCAGATGCCAAATGATAGTTTGTAATTCGCCGGCTTAAGGCAGCTTACGATGCTGATACTTTGCAATGAATTGCCATCGAAATGGGATATGTACATGTTTAATTACTTGTCTCAAATTATGATAACCGTATTGAGGCAAAGGTAAATTAATCCCCTGGTAAGTATGCACATGATACTGAGGCTATGCTTTAAACTGGCAAACAAGCTTAGTTTCTCCTCTTAAATTAAGAAAGCCAAGCTTAGGCAGAACCAATTTAATCCCAGATTAAATACAGTGCTTTAATAACTAACATCTATGAATGAGAATAATAAATGTGAATACTCTTTCGTTATTAATTGTTTAATTAGGCCAAATCACTTTTTGAATAAATAGCCTTGTGAAATGCTGTTTAATTTGTAAGCTGATCCAAACAGCATTAATTTATGCTTTTATTGATATTGTATTTCACTTGTCAATTGCACATATTTAATTACTATTGACTGCATTTTCTGTTTGTGACTAAAGGCCTCTAGGCCTTTTTCTACTTATTGAAAGCTGATGTCTTTTATAAATAGATTTAAACTAAAATTAAGACATTGGCAAAGGCAAAGGCAAGAAATGTAACTGTTGGATTTCTGTATTAAGTTTCCTTAAACCTTTTGCGCTTTCTCTGTAACTTAATTAATTTTAGCTTATTTAATTTTATTTAACAAAGTCAAATACAAATATATCGAATACCACAAATTAAACTTGCTTTCCGAGAAACTTGACTCCTAGCCAGACACTTATGATGTATTAACTATAAATTAATTATCATTTCAGGCTGCAATGATATCTCAGGTTGGTTTCTTTTTAAGTTTGATAAGAAACACCTCAGATACTGCCGAAATAAAAAATGTTGTCCAGGCTCAAGTACTTCCAGTTAACACCTAAAATCATTCGGCTGAAATCTGCAAAGGTGATTTTTTCCGATATGCAACTATATATACTATATAAGATACCTCGAGGGCTTTGCGCTCAGCTGATAAGCGGAAATCTTTTCCTGGAAGATTGCGGAGCCGCGAGAATATCGGAACTGGCACCGCGGCGGCGTCAGGTGTGAGTCAGGTAATCTTATCGCGGCATGAGAGTGCCGTTTCGGGGGGTTTCTTTTACTTTGATTTTATTTTGCACTATTCGCCTGCCTTTTTTTTGCCAATTATGATACCCCACTCCACCCCCCTTGAGATAAGCCCCGTTACAGGCAACAAAAGTTAATTAAAAGCGAAACGCTTCTGTAAACAATGTCTCACCCAGCGGGCGGCGTCCTATAAAAACTCGGCGGCGACAACAGCTGACAACAAACGAACCAGAACCTCCAACATGCGCAGTCTGCTGATCCTCTCCGTCGTCCTCGCCGTGATCCTCGGCGGACACGCCTACAGCTCCAGCTGGGGCCGTCGCAACAGCAGCGACTACCTGCTCTCCAGCCAGAGGGAGATCCGTAATCCCATCAAGAACAACTACTGGAACGTGAACATCGAGTTCCCACGTGCCGTAAGTTTACCTATTTTCGAGGGTTTCTCCATGAAGTGTATTGAACTTAACCCCTGTCTCCCTCAGGGCTCTGTCAACTACTACAACATCTCGGCCGTCTTTGTCTACGACAACTTCAAGAACAGCTCCGGTGCCGCTCCCAGTCTGTGGTCCGGCGGTCCCGGCTACCGCTTCGCCACCGTCAACCTGCGTGGTCAGGTCGGACGCGGCATCGACTCCACCGTCGAGATCTGGGGTCGTTAAGTCTTTACCTGGGAATCTACAAACCGAATAAAATGATTGAAAAATACAAATGGAATAGTAAACAAAAATGAATTCTTTAATAGATTTTTCTAAAAGTTTCCCTCAAGCTCAGTAACGGAATTGCGCTCTCACCTTAGGGGAATGAAAAGTTTGCGGCCCCCTCGCAGTGTCCCATCTCTCTCTAACTTTCTCTTCCTCTTTTGTCTGCAATGTACAAGCAATTGCAGACAAGAAAGAACCTTAAGAGAGCATTCAAGCTTAATTAGATTTAAAACGGACTCGGAATTGCGTTCTCTTAATTGCCGCTTTCCAAGGAAAGGAAAAAGTTGTATTCTGTATTCCCTCTTCTCTCTTCTTTCTCTCTCTCTTTGCCTCTCGTATTCTATTTCCCTTTTTGCGACAATGTACAAGCAATACAGAACGAGAGAACATTTATTAATGCAATTTGAAAGAGGTTTTAAAATAAAATTCGATTAAAAACGGAATCAGAATTGTGCTCCCACTTTAGAAGCGAGAGCAGTTTCCGCTCTCTTGCTGCTGCTTGCTCTTCAAATATTTTATAATATGTGTGCACTTTCTCTCTCGATCTCCCTATCGACCTCTCTTTCTATCTCTCTCTTGATTGATCTCTTGATCTCTCTATCGATCGTACTCTCTCTTCCCCGTTTTGGATGCAATGTACAAGCAATAGCGAACGAGAGATATTTTTGCTGCACTCTGATAGAGTTGTTAGAGTACGATTTTGTTGTGGCCGCTCTTTAAAATTTCTCTTTGTGTTGTCTTAGAAACGAAACCGAAAGCCATACCATATTAATTTATGGAAATGTACATTTAATTAAGGAAACTGTAGTAGAAATCGCCAATAAATATTTTATTTGATACGAGTAAGTACTCGTATTAAAACATTCGGAAACTATTTACGAAAGGGTAAAATAAATGGTGACCACAGCTCTCTTGATGCCATAGATAATCCAGTCGGTTTTGAACATGTAGCTGCCCTCGGGAAAGGGCAAAATGTTGGTAATTCTGTGGTTTACAAGCTGAGTGGAAAGCTTGTCCACCCACACATCATGCTGAAACAATTCCATTAGAGTTCGGGGCTTAAAAGTATTATATGGGGTACTTACGTCGTAGGGACAGGGGTGATCGAAGTTGGAATGGTTTTTCATGAAATCATAAAAGTAACCCACAAACCGGTTGGACTTTGGGTTCCTCAAGAACTTGCACGCGTCGAATGTCACATTGTACAGGAAGGGCTTAAGGCCATTCAATCGCTTGTATATAGCAATGTTCACCTGAGTAGCAAAGAATTATATAGAAATACAAATATATTTCAGGGGCTGTGTGAAATACCTTAGTTTCGGTAATCGGAAGCTTAAAAAGTTTCACTTTAAGAGACATGTATTTATAGGTCCGATTCACGGACTTCAAATAGCAATACTCGAAGTCAGCGAAATCGATATCCGCCGTTTCACACTTAAAGTTCGTGAACTCTACTAGAGAATTAGCCTGAAATGTAGTTAGGTTTATTAAAAGGATGTTTTCTTTGGATTTTTGTGGACTTTGTACCCCGTTGACAAAGAATGCAGTCAGAAAACAGACGACGAGAATGAGGTTTGTCATTTTGTATTGATAAATCCACGGCAACTGAATCGATTTATAGTTTACATCTCATTTAAAACTATATTTCCGTTTGTAATTGAAAACACATTAAGATGTACGGTTCTTGATAGCTCTGAAACCTGCTCATTCGTATCGAACTATGATATTAGTATAAATTGGTATTCTATTAAATGTTTTAAATATAATGGGATTGCTCTGCAAATGTAAACAATAGATAACGATATGTTTTGTTTAAAGTTCCCCAATAGGAGTATTCGTTGTCTTACTTGGGAATGTGTCCCTCATAGCTGCTGTTTTCTTTAGACAATAATACAATATTATTTTAACAATTCACTATTACATATAATTATTCATCACAGCTGAGACATTAAATTGAAATAAAGCTATTCAATTTTTATTTATTTTTGAATTCAGTTAAGACTATTGGATATGGCGAGGATACAAGATAGAAAGTAACTTAATATATAAAAAAGTCAAGACTATCAATTGGGGTTTTCAAGCCCTTTAGTATATTTTGTTAGATTCCAAACATAATTTTAGAAACCTTTTTAAGCATTTAAAACCCCTAAGAAACATTTTTGGTAGTTATATCTTTATAGTTTCTAAAACCTTAAGTCGCATTCGGACTTAATAAGTGAATTCAGAATATTATTCTGAATAATGGAACTAATAATCTAAGAAAAAATTATATCCCTTGGTCAAGAAAAAGTTTAATAATTGTTATTTAATATTAACCGAACCAATTACGTCTTCTTCTCTTACTGCCTGCATTCCAGACTCTCACTTATCAAAATATTTCAGATTTTTCATTTCGCTTGGAATGCCTGTCTCTCTTACATTGTTTTTCTCAGCATTTGTTCAACCTTTTTAGTCAGACTCATCCCGCTTCTGGCGCCTGTGATAAGCCCTGTTACAGGTAAACACAAGTTAATTAAAACCCCCATTGATTGTGACTATAAAAGACTCTGCAGGTGGAAGAAATTATAGCAATAAATTTAAGAAAGCAACATGCGCAGTCTTCTGATTCTCTCCATAATCATCCTGGGTGTGATTCTCGGAAGTCAGGCTTATAGCGCCAGATTTGGGGAACCCTTTGCCCACGATCTTATCCTGTTCCGCCAGACGGAGGTCCGGCAGGCCATGGAGAACAAGTACTGGAATGTGAAGGTGGAGTTTCCGTGTGGGGTAAGTGATCGAATTCCTTGAAACGTATTTTAATTTCTATATTAAACCCTTTAGGGCTCTATTAACAACTTCACTATCTCGGCTATTTTTGTTAATGACAACTTTGCAAATGGTTCTGGAGCCGAGCCCAGTTTGTGGAGGGGCGGTGTGGGTGCCAGTGAAGCCATCATCAACCTGAGCGGCCAGGTGAGCAGCGGCATTAACTCCACCATCGAGATATGGGGTTTTTAGAAGGCCAAAATGAAGAGCTTATTACAAATATTTAAATCAGAATTTATTTTAAATAAATAAACTAAAAATATGCCTAAGTAAAATACCAAATAAAACTATCACCTTTTTTGATTTCCCCTAAAGAAAAGCCAAAGCTACCATTTACTTCTGTATTTTTTAAACGAAAACAACTATTTCCATTGTTTATTAATTCACAGAAAGCCCCCAAGTGGAGCCTTTCACCGAGTAATCAAAGGAGTACTGTGATATCTCCTTTAAGGCCCCCTGTCAATATAAATAGCATATTGATATGTCTATCCCTGGCCAACTTTGCATATTCTCCTCGTATTAGCCTTGGGTCAATCCCAGAAACTCCCCGAAAAGTTTAGCTTCGAGTTTTCCCCCTTTTTGGGGGCACAAAAGGATAAAAGTCCTTTTTCCCCGTTTCTTTTTTTGCCAGCCAGCGGCGTAGTCATCTAGCAAAGGAAAACATTCAATATTTAATAAATACGGAGGGTGTGTGTGCTGTGCACCGTGTGAGTGTGGATAGGGGGTACCACAAATCCTGTGAAGCCCCAGACAGACTGTTAAAAGGGCTAGAGGGGCTAAGCCAAACCGAAAACCCAACTGAAATAGCTGGAAAAAAATGGCAAAGAAAGGAAAACCCGGGGGGAGACAGACTTATTGGCCTTGGCTCATTGGATTCCAGAGGCAGGGTGTAAAATTTGTATTTCAAATTGCCAAAAAGAAGCGGGGTCTGGGAGCGATATGTTAAGCTGCACGGTCAAAAGGATGTGTCGGCCGAGTCAGTCCCTTTTTTCGCTCCTTTTCTTGGGCTATTTCCTCAGTTTATGTATCGAATTTAAATTTCAATTTTAAATGTCTCGAGGCCATAAGAGAGGGGGGAACAGGGGGAGCTCACAATCCCGAAGCCAGCTTCGGCGGTAAACATTTGCACACGAATGTTTGAAAAGTTGTCAACGAAATGTTTCACTTAGTTAATATGCAAAGCGCGGCCAGGCAAAGCCCCGGATATGTTTACGGATACGGCCACGGCAACGGATACAGCCGGATGCGAGAGGATAGGGAGGATGGGGAGGCCGTGGCGGAGGATATGGCGGAGAATCTGTCGGGTAAGCCCCGCTCCGAGTAAGGGAAAGTCCCACGTCCTCTCGTTCGATAAAAAATCGCCCACGAAAAAGTCACGTAACTGCAGTGCAGCAGCCAAGCAGGCAGGCAGAGATTTTCCTCACAGGACGCGGTGCATCCGAATTCGATTTGTCCTCCTGCGATGGAGAAGAAGCCACCGCCCCCGCCCCCGCTGATCGCAACCTTTAGACCCGGTAAATGCGACTGCTTCCGGCATCGCATTCACTTGACATTCCTCATACGCCGCGTGGCCACCGCACCGAAATGCCTAACGTAAGCCGCTTGCCGGCTAAGCTGACCACTACACCAGTGTCCCCGGGTGACCAAGCTGCCACACACACACACCCACGCTAGCCTGTGTCTGTGGATACAACCACCCACCAGCAGCACCCACCCACCGCCTGCTGTCAGCGGCAACAGCTTGCCGAGCAATTACTTCGGACTGCCCGGAAATGTCGCCTGAAAACCAGCAGCGACAGCAGTGGCAGCTGCTTGGAGCAGGTCCTGCCCCCGCGCCCCCACCACTCCCCCAATTCACACATCCCGGCATATGTCTGGGCCCTAGCAGCTGCTTACACTGGCCTGCGCGGTTCAGGAGAATTGGTGCGCCCGCCTCAAATGGGATTTCAATTAGCAGGCCAGGCCCCACACCCAGCCACCGATTTTGTTGTCCAGTGTCGGGTGTGCTGTGTGGCATTTACAGGACACTGACTGCGGGCACTGTGGAAAATTTCAGGTGACTTCGGAATATTTACGAAAATAATAGAGAAGAAATAAGATTTTAGGCAAACAACTAAGCTATGCTTTAAGGGTTCTCCTCATCAGTAGCTTACAAATAAAGGGGTTTCTCAGGATTTTTTTACATGAAAACAACAAGAGAAACAAAAGATCTTTTGCATATTTTTGAACACATG